>CANYCX013754854.1:0-11030 GCA_948193385.1 Breynia disticha f. nivosa
TATATATATATATATATATATATATATATATATAAATAGCTTAATTTATACATAAGTATGTATAGACATGTCGCACCCAAATTAAAAATGCTCATTTTTAAATAAAGTATAGAATTTTAGAAACCATTTTTTTCTTTTTAAAATAGTTTAACAAGCTAAGAAAATAAGAAAGAGGAATAAACACGCATTACTTAAAACCCAGCCAAAGTAGGACAATATACAAAACCAAGTTATAAATGTGCAGAACCTATGGAAATGATTTTTAAACAATGCATGTAAATCATCTATCTATACTAGAGTTTGTATAGATTTACAAAAGAATGTTATAATTTAAATGCTAGGAGCATCGGCCTCGTGAGCGGTATCGCACTGCTAGCAATCACCAAACATCAAAAGTCCCATCGCACGCTACTGTCACTCTGCACATTCATCACAAACACAAACGCATCGTGAGTAACTAAATACCAGTAAGTAGATCTACAACGCTTACCAAGGTAGTTAATGCATAAGTACTCATTGGTACAGTGCGTACGATGATTTATGTACTATAGATTTAGGAATTCATCCTAATCATTATCTACTTTAATATACATTAGTTCATTATCTAAGGTGGGGAACGGTTAGGGTAAACCGTCTATAGGCCGTTTCCCCTTCCTGAGTTTCCCTAGAATTGAAATGGTTTGGGAAACAATTTGCACCACACTGTTCTTGAACCCATTTTGACTCTTCTAAAAGTCCCCTAGAAGTGGAATAGTCTTGAGAACGGCTTGGATAAACCGTTCTATAGCCTGTTCTACACTTCCTAACATTGGAAGTGGAACGATTTTGGAAACAATTTTGGGAAACCATTCTGGAGCCCATTCTTTCCTTCTTAGAATTCCCTGGAAGTGAAATGGTCTTGGAAATGGTTTTCACTAATCATTTCCTAAACTGTTTTCCCCTGTTTCCAGCTGAATTCAGCAACTTACACCATTCACAACAACACACAAAACTCATACAACACATGACCATGACCATCAAACCAAAAATATAATTTCATACTTAAATCCAACATAAATACCATTCTAATCCACAGTCAAACTCCATTTCAAATTCCCATTTTATTATTACCATACTTAATGCATAAGCATTTTCCATAACCCAAAACCACTCAACATCTTCTTTCAAATCCTACAATACACACAATAACATTACCATAACACATCAAGCACTCACAACTATTATCATCCTTACATTTCATTATTTACACAATTTAAATTAAGTATGCTTAATCATAAAAATGCAAGACATACCAAGGTAATTTTGATTTTATGCACTTACCTCAAAATCCGCGAAGTCAGCTCTCAGCTCAACTTCGATTCAGGTTTCAAATACTACCTCCTACACAAATCAAATCACATTTCTCTCATTAAACACATATCTACCCTTGATTTCACATTCCTATTCTTATTCCTCAAAAATCCCTAAATTACCCAAACGCTAAAATCACAAATCTATCATCAAAATCACAATAATAAGCTAAATATTTACACCTTTAGGATCTTCCATAAAACCCCACATAACCCACACTAATCTTACTCTAATACCTATAAATTTCATCTAAGATAAGAGATTTACCTTGCTTTAAATTGCATCAAAGTCTAAAATCTAGCTAGATCGTTGTTTCTTCGTGGAGTTAGGAATCTCTAGGTGTGAGGGCAAGGATTTGTGTTTAAGAAAGGTCTAGAAATGTTCCCTTGAGGGTTTGTAAGGAACGGTTTCAGATGAAATGCTCTAGGGTTAAGCAATGGTATTTCTCTCTTTCTTCCTTCCTTAATACGCGTCATATTTTAAAATCCTGCCAGCTCTAAACGGTTTCCTCAAACCATTCGCCTACCGACTCACCTTGATCCTGCGCAAAAATTTAACTTTTGTCAACAATGCAAACAATTTAGGGAACAGTTTACCAAGGCCGTTCCCCTAGCCGTTCTTAGCCACGGTTTACCAAGACATTCATCAAATTATCATATGTATTGCAATTTCAAAATTGATACATGCCATCAAAATGCAATGAGGGAACTAACCCTCACGTCACAGTTAAAGTAAGAGAATAACCTACAAAAATTCAAAACCATTTTAAAAGAAAGGTTTTTCCAAAATAAAGTATTGAGATAGTAAGAAAAACTAGATGGATCCCTAACTTTGCCACTCAATCTCTAGAGCATCAAAATGGACCTAGTCTGAATGGTTCACCCACAGCCAGTCAACCTACCATCCACAACATAAAGGAAAAAAGAAATAGAAAAGGGAGGGTGTGAATATATCAACTGAATGAGTAAGCACATCTCACTCCTACCCCACTATGTAGGATATAAGTCAGTAGTAAGTTATTATCATGCAACTAGTTTATTACTAGTCTATTTTTAGCCTAGGGTCATATGATCACAATTATTTCTCAATCGAGCTCAAATCCTTACCAAGTCCAAACAATTCACACTTTAAACAAAACACACAATACCATATATAGTCTGCCAGGATACAGATGTGTACGCATGGTGGGATGACAAGTAAACATGGTTGTAGTGACCTATGTAGTTGCTTCGCATGAATAAAAACATGTGGTGTCTTCATAACCACGCGTAGTTACATTCACCCGCGTACCCTTTTGTAACCTACAAAAATTCTCACATCAACAACATTCAACTTAACTAAAAAAACTATCACATCTTCTAAATACTTCCAATTTGTCATGCACACAATTAAAACCACATAAAATAAGGCAAAAACAATTCATTCATAGTGGATATGATAGTTTCATTCTATGTATGTTCATCCTCACAAGACTACCATTTAGCACCTACAAACTTTCACAAATACAAACTAACCAACTAATCCTTGACAACACAATTCTCATGCACACCTTATGCCTTAACATTTTTCTTTTATGAGTATAAGTGTGAAGGTCATTTTTAAAATCTTTATTTTTTAATAATTAATATTTTTTATAAATAATATAATAATAAAATGAAATATAAAGGAGAGATAAAATATAAAATACACGTATTTATTAAAATTTGGCCCAAATCCTTTACAAACAATAAAACATATAATTGCGGAAGCTGTAATTTAGTTTTGAAAACAAATGAAAACCAAAATGCATGTATATACAATAATGTACGAATATGTACAAGATCAAAATCTCAAAAAACAAAATCTGGAGCCCAGACCTGCTGATCTCGTATCGCTACTCTGATCTACTGCATGTCTCTAAGTCGAAATCAGCTATCTACGATCTGCACATTATAAAAAACAATCACACAAAGGTGAGTATTTTCATATTCAGTAAGTGCTTTTCGTACACTTACCAAAGTAGTTAATGCATAAGTAATCATTTATTATTACAATTTAAGTAAATTATGCAATTGGAATAATGCCCTAATTAATCCATTCACAAATCTACTCTTAATTCACTATTTAAATATTGTCAAGTAAATTTTCCATGAGGCACGGTCGTGCTGTGTTGAGCACGAGGTTGTGCTCATCATGATTTCCATAACCCTTCAAGCACAGAGCGTGCTATCTAAATTAGTCTCAACACGAGGGCGTGTTGACCAGCATGGAGGTCGTGTTGTCATTCTGTTTTACCCATTCTATTTTTTTTAAGGAATGAATGTAACAAACATGTTTCTCTATGTTAGTATTTGTTCTAATCAATATATGTACCATTTCAACGGTGCATGGCAACTCAGAACAGCATATATTAACACATAAGTTTCTATCATACATGCTTGTTTATAGTATCAAATCATAACATAAGCCCAAACACTCAACATTCATATCCAAATTAACATTCATACAATCACCACAGAAATCAACAAGATTACTCAATATGAATACAATATCAAACACAAATGAATGCCAATGCAATTCACATGTGATATGCCCTGGAGTAGTTCTTTCTTTTTCTTTTCTCTTTTCATTTCATTTTTCCCTCAGTCCCAGACTGACATCGAACCCAGTTCAGCATCAGCCCAGCTCAAAATATCATCGGTCCCAAACCGACATTAAGATCTCTCTCAAAATTATCCTCAGGCCCAGCCTAGGATATCGGCCTCGTATCACACAATAAAATGCAACACATAATGAATCACTTTACTTATATGGACATCACAAATCAAATCATATCCATACTTATGTTTTTCCTACTCATGCTTATAAGAATATATCAATATCATCATCAATGAAAAAAAAACACATAAGTATGCCATCCTAAACCCACATAATCAAATATGATTATCAAAGGCAAGCATACAATCATGCCATATAAATACAAGAACCTCGGTCATGCTCCAATAAGATCAAATTCACAAAAACACATAAGACACATTCTTGCTACCATTTTAATGTATTTGCATCATACTTAGATATGAATTAACCATACAGATGCAAGACCTACAATGGTAAGTGTAATTGGCACTTACCTCAATAAATGTGCGAAGTCAGCTCTACGATCAACTTCGATCCAACATCCTTGATTCATTTCCTATTGGAAATAATCACATAAGGGCTTTTACTCATTTCTTAACTTGTTTCATATATAGAAACATTAGGTTACAACCTTGCCAATCAACTTCTCAAGTTCTTAGTAACTTTTCTATACCTCCACAATTTTATAAATTCATATTACTCATGATTTAAGTGTTCCAATCCATTCAAAAGAGTTCAACTAACTTAAATCCAACTAATTACAGTATATAACTACTTAAATAAGTTCCTTTCCATAAATTCCAAAAATTTCATTAACCTAAAGTAACTCATATGCTCATAAACCAAGCTTATGAACTTACCTTAGTGAATTTTGCTTCCAATTTGCAAGAATTTATGTGCTTTCTTGCTGAATCACTCCTCTCAGACCATTTTAGGGTTTCAATTGTTTCCTTTTTGTGTTTTTGCTATGAATTTCAATGAAATAGTAATGAGTCGGCATTCTATTTAAAATAATCCAGTCGACACGACCTCGGGCACAGGTCGTGCTATAAATTGTGCTGTACCTTTTCAGCATGAGTTTCCATCAAGTCATATAAGAGATCATACTGATGAATTTCCAGAATGATGAGCACGCCCCCCAACATGGTCGTGCTTGTTCCCGTGCTCATCTTCTGTTTTCTGTGCTTTTTTTATTTCTTCTTGATTCAATTCTGTTTTTAATCTATGTTCCAAACAAATTAATTCGATAAATTTTTTAGGTCGTTACAATGAGCCCTAGCTCAATAAATATAAATAGTCGAGGGAAGGATTCCTCCTTCTTCTTTTCATACTTGTAATCTTACAAAAAATACACCTATTTCAAGTTACCAATCAATTTTTGAATGTTAATAGTATAATATGTGACACAACATGAATGGATTATGATGAGCCCTTTACTCCTTAAAATCATTTGAGCCCATTACTCCCTTTTAAGCTTTTTGGTCCTTTACATAAATTTGAGCCCCTTACTCCTTATGAAATTAAGCCCTTTGCTCCTCATAAATTTTGAGCCCCTTGCCTGTATGATTGTTTTGAGCCGTTATTGTGTGGATAAGGACTTATTGTGTGCTATGCTGGACTTACTGTGTGTTGTCCATATTTATGAGCTATATGCTCAGAGTTGTGTGCTTAGGCTGTGTGTTATTCCTTTACTGTGTGCGATAGAGGATTTCTACTGCTGTGTGCTATGGTGGCCAACAACCTGTGGTCATCCTGTGTGGATTTGCATTAGCATTGACATTGTATATGTTTGCATTCATATAATGCTATGAGATCTATGTGATCTGGATTGTTGTGTGTGAGATTAAATGAGCTCTTATGTGGACAATAGATATCTGTGTGAAATTGACCTTGTGTGGTTCATAATTACTGTGTGCTATCCTGTATGGATGTTGATTTGATCTGTGTGATCTTAATGTTATTGTGTGCTAAATTAAGAGTATAAACCTATGTGGTTAGAATTCTATGTGAATTGAATGGTTGTGATTTGTACTGGCATAATCTGGTGCCATAGGGAGAAAATAGATAGGCACGTCCTCGTGTAGATTTATATTTTTTCCCTGCACATCATTTTATCTAAATGAAGCTGAGAATACTTACTGTGTATGTTTTATACTCACCCCATGTTTGTTTAAATGATGTACAGATCGTAGGTATCTACTTTTGGACAGAGACAATGGTGATTAGAGTTTAGCTACGACTTACGTCTGTGGTCTAGCTCCAGAGATGATTTTCATATTTTGTTTTGTACATTTGTTGTACATATATGTATATATACATGCAACCTAGAGTTTGAATGTTTTTCAAATGATTTTGCTTTTGCTTGTGTTTTGATTTTAAAAACTAAACAGGTTGGGCTGAGATTTTGAATATATACTGTGTATATATTTCCTCTCTCCTCATTTTAAAGATTTGATTTTCGATATCATTTCTTTATTTATATTGTTTATCAGGGAAAAAGGATTTTAAAATTGAGTCCCGCACTATAAAAATACAATGGTTGAGTTAGTCTAGTGGAATGATTGCATGAATGAGATAAATGGGCAAAGCGAATATGAAAGATGACCTTAACACGCATGTGCTTGAATGAACCACTATGATGGGCTAAAAGGAATTAGAAAATTAAGGGTACTAGCATAGACTTAGATAGAGACTGACCATTGTTTAAACACCAAGTGAGAAAATTTGTAAAAGATGACATAAATTATGTGTGCCTGAATAAACAATTACGATAGGCTATATGGTTTGAACAGTAGCATAGGGGAATATGCACTCACTGAGTTTTAATACTCGTGTTTGTTTTGCAATATGGTTTTACGTATACAGGAGGCAAGAGTATTTCTACATACGAGGTCGGCAATGTACTGAAAGAGTATTTATTTGCTAAATTTCAGGATTTTGTAAATCATTTTTTAACTATGCATTGATTGTGTAAACTCCACATGAACATTCCATCTAGACTAAGGCTTCCCAACTTAACTATTATATTATTAACCAGTCTCATGTTTGGTCCATATCATTATATTATGATGAGTTTTAGATTGCAAAAAATTTATACAGAATTTTATGAATGAAGATTAATTAGTTTATAAAAAGCAATTTAAAAATTGACTGTCATAAACACCATGTACGCAGTATGGTAAATATGCAGCATGGGTGTTTGTAGATAGACTAATCAAATATGTGCATTTCTTACCTGGAAAAGTTGGAATATCTCTAGAACAGTTAGCGGAGTTGTATATATGAGAGATAGTCTGATTACATGGTATTCCTATATCCATAGTATTTGACAAAGATCAAAGGTTTACTTCCAAATTTTGGCAAATCTTGTAAAGTGCCATAGGTACAAAACTAAACTTCAGTACTACTTTTCATGCATAGATAGATGGATAGACTGAAGAACGATAAATACATTAGAAGAGATATTACTATCTTGTGTACTAAAATTTTAGGGATCTTGGGATAGATATATACCCTAGATAGAATTTTTTTTATAATACCCAGTACCACAACAGTATTGGAATGGCACCATATAAAGCTCTATACGGACAAAAATGTAGAAGTCCAATACACTAGGATAGAAAAGGGGCAGAGATATATGAAGGACGTGAACTTGTATAAGAAAGTGTGAAAAAAGTAGAACTGATCAAAAGTAAGTTGAAGGCTACACATGATAGATGAAAGATTTATTGTGATCAGCATAGAAGAGAAATGGGGCATAAATACGGTGAAAATGTCTTTTTGAAAGTATCGCCCTGGAAGGGTATAATGAGGTTTATAAATAAAGGAAAGTTGAGTCCCCGATATATTGGACCGTATGAGGTTATATAGTAGATTGGTGTTTTGGCATATAGACTTGGTTTAGCAACAAAATTAGCTCAGATTCATGATGTGTTTCATGTAAACATGTCGAGGAGATACAGATCAGTTCCTACCAATGTTGTACTAGAGTCAGAAGTTCAAATAGTATGAAATTTGACTTATACTGAGGAACCGATTCAAATTGTGTATCATAGAACTAAACAGTTAAGTACCAAATAGATTCTTATGGTAAAAGTTCTTCAGAAACATCACAATATAGAAGAAGTCACGTGGGAGACAAAGACAAGTTGAGATGAGACTACTCGTAACTATTCACTGGTAAGTTTTACATGCACTCAATTACATTGCATATATAGTAAATACACAAAATAAACAATAGATAAGAAATTCATATAGATAGTAAAAAGATAAAAATATTAGAAGAAGTAACAAGAATGAATCTTGAGGATGAAATTCTTTAAGAGGGACAGATTTGTAATCTTCCCGTCCTAAAACTAGTAATTAGTGAAATGATTAACTAAATTTAGAGTACAACTTTTTGGACTGTAAATTCGCTTTCTTAATTTTAATTGTTTATTCATTCTTTTTAAATAATAATTTCATTATTTATTCATTTTTTTTATGGTTTTTAAAATATGACATTAAAGAAATTTATTTGCTTATTTAAGTAATAATTTAATTCTTTATTTTAACACCCGTGATAATTTTGTAAATATTAATTGCATATCGCCACACTAATTATAAACCAAATTAAAATTAAATAATTTTATAAACACTAATTTCTTAACGATTGTCTCACTAATTATAAACCAAATTAAATGATTAAGTATAAAAAATTGAAAAATAAAAAAAAAAAGAAAAAATTCATTTAGATTCCACGTGGACTCTAAATGCATATATTTAGAGTCAAAATTTTAGAGCCCAAGATGTTGGACTCTAAATGAATGCATACTTTTTAGACTCTAAATTCACTTTCTTAATTTTAATTGTTTATTCATTCTTTTTAAATGATAATTTTATTCTTTATTCATTCTTTTTATGGTTTTTAAAAGACGACATCAAAGAGATTTATTTTCTTGTTTAAATAATATTTTCATTCTTTATTTTAACACCCGTAATAATTTTGTAAACATTAATTGCATATCGCCACACTAATTATAAACCAAATTAAAATTAAATAATTTTGTAAAAATTGTATAACAATTGCCTCACTAATTATAAACTAAATTAAATGATTAAGTATAAAAATTTGAAAAAAATAAAAAAAAAATAAAAATTCATTTAGAGTTCATGTGGAGAGTCAAAATTTTAGAGTCTAAAACGTTGGAGTCTAAATGTATGCATTTAGAGTCCACATGGACTCTAAATGCATACATTTAGACTCCAACTTTTTGGACTCTAAATTCATTTCCATAATTTTAATTCTTTATTCTTTTTTTTTTAAATAATAATTTCATTCTTTATTCATTTTTTATGGCTTTCAAAAGATGACATCAAAGAAATTTATTTTCTTGTTTAAATAATATTTTCATTCTTTATTTTAAAAAAATTAAACATAAAAAACTGCAAAAATTAAAAATATTTAAAAAACTAAAAAAATAAAAAATATTTAAAAATTAAAGAAATTAAAAAAAAAGAAAAAATAGTGTCCACGTAGACACATAGAATTCCATTGGGCAGGAATTTTGACCGCCCAATAGAATTGACGCCATTCTTCTTGGAGTCCACGTGGATGCCTTTTTTCTTGTTTTTTTAAATTTTTTAAATCCGATTTCGACGAAATTAGCGTCTACGTGGACACAAAATGGTGTCCACGTGGACGCCAACCTTCACACTTTTTCTATAAATCCAGAAATATTTTCTCTCATTTCATTTTTACCACATCTCCCACTCTCTTCTATCAACTTTCTCTCTTCTTTCGATTTATTTTGCAAAGTAAGTTACTCTTTTTTTATCATTGTTATAATTGTGTTATTATTTCAGTATTGTTATTGTAAATTAAAGAATTCATTTTTATCGTATTAGGATGTCATCAGTTTAGTAAAGTTGTATATTATACGATTTATCGTATTATTTATACGTACATTACACCATTTCAGAATTTATAAAATATACTTCATTTTAATGTTCGTTAATAGTAATTTTAAGTTTTTAATTAATAAGTAATTTAATATAATTTTTTTTAATTTTTGGTCAAAATTTAGAGTCCACGTGGACTCTAAATGGTTTATGAAATGGATTAGTAAAACCATTTCCAAAATCGTTCTGTGTTCAAGGAATGATTGCACAGGTTGAAATAGCTTGGCGAACGGCCCATACAAATCGTTCCCAAAACCATTCCCTTATAAGAAATAGTGATATTACAGTATTGTAAGAGGAAAGGTAAGAGATATATGAAAGTACGTAGCAAAAATTATTTATTGATAAAAGAGGGTAGTTCCTTAGACGCACAATACACCTATCACATTTAACCAACAAGCACTTATGCATTAACTACTTTGGTAAGTGTGGATAGGTGTACTTACTGGGTATTTAGTTACTCACATACATGTGTGTTTGTGTATTGTGTGCAGGTTTAGGAGGATTTCCACGAGCAAGGTCGACGGAGCACAATTGAGATAAAGGAATGGATTTTATAGTGCATTGTAATTTTATTTGGTGCATTGCATTTTAAAATCGACATGTATATATAATTTGTGAGCATCATAGGAAAAAAATGTATGCATTTTTGAATTAATTATAAATAATTAGGATTTAATTTTGGGCGTCACAAGGGGCGTGCTGAGCAATACGAGGAACATGCCATAGGAAGAGTATGAGCACACCCGTGTCCATTATGAGCACGAACATGCTTCTGGGAAAAAGATTTTAGCATGATTGTCATGCTGTAGACCGTTTAAGTGCATACAAGCCGTGTTGAGGCCAACCATCGAAAATATATGATTGAGTATAGGATCGAGCTAGAGATCAGTTAACTAAGTTGGTACAGGAAATCCACAGAGGAAACGGTAAGAAATTTACGAATTTATATAGGGTTTATTGGTAACTAAACTCAGATTTATCTTTGAAACTAGAATTGTCGATAAATTGACGATAATAGAAAGTTAATGAAATTGATATAGTATCATGCATACGAATATGTTGTTTATTGATTTTATAGAGAAATTTGTATATGGTTATATAGGACATCAGTCAAGACGACA
>CANYCX013755035.1:0-13757 GCA_948193385.1 Breynia disticha f. nivosa
ATCAATCCCTACTCCATCATTATACAAAACCCAATTAAATTGACCATTAAATTCACCTCACTAGAGCCCGAAGAAGTTAACCCTAACAACCATACTTCGAACCAAACTTAGGGTTAGAAAACCCAAACCCGTCACTTTGACCTAACCAGTTTAAAACACCGATTTAAGGTATCTAAACCATGAATTAACATAAAAAAATGACCAATAATGGTTAATACATATCTTAAGCTTTTCAACAAGCCTTATTTTGCTCAAATCCGAGCTTAAATGAAAGAGATATCACGTTAGAAAGTAAGGTATGCATGAAAAACGTGATTTACAAGAATCAACGCTAGAAAACTTACTGAATTAAGAGCTCTAATCGTTCCTATAACTCCCAAACACCAAGTTTTGATGAAGATTTATGAAATCTAGGGTTTTTGGCTTTGAAATGGGTGGGAGGAGAGAGAAAAACGGGATTTCAAAGTGAGGTAGAGAGATATAGGCACATATGGTGTATTTATAAGATCGGGTTGGACAATTTTACCCCCGGTCGTTCTAATTTAGCCTAACCCTTGTTTTTCTCTTTCCCGATCAACTTAACTACGGCCGATTTTTATTTCACACAAATTCTTACTTCCTCCATCGAATAATTTATTAAAATAATTTACGAAAAATTTATGTACGTTTTTATATATATTTATTAAAATCTTTTTATTTTTAAATTTTTAGGACGTTACAAAAGTCCTTAATATGAAGCGTCACTATAGATGACGAATCCTCCTATACTCAAAAGAATTGTAAGGACTAGAGTTGTAGTTAATCCATACTTTAATTCGTCAAAATTTTACTGACATTGTTCATTCCACTGGATAGATACATTCTTTCTCAATAGTCTTGTCAGCAGAGCAGCTATAATTAAGAATCCCTCTACAAATCTACGATAGTAACCTGCCATACCCAGGAAACTACATACCTCAGTAATGGTTTTAGGAGTTCCCAATTTAATACTGCTTCAATCTTCTTTGGATCTATTGATATTCCTTGTCCAGATATCATGTGTCCTAAGAAGACAACATGATCTAACAAAACTCACATTTTCTAAGTTTTGAATATAGCTATTTTTCTCGTAATGTTTGCAACACTATTCGCAAGTCGAGTAGACCAGTATATCATCTGTGAATACAATCACAAACTGATAAAGAAATGACTGGAATATCTTGTTCATCAGTGCCATGAATGCTTCTGAAGCATTAGTTAAACCAAATAACATAACTAAAAACTCTAATGACCATACTAATTTTGAAAATCAGTCTTTGGAATATCTTCCTGTGCTATTTTTAATTAATGATGCTTGGATCTTAAGTCAATTTTTGAAAACATTGTAGCACCCTGCAACTGATCAAGTAGATCATCTATACGAGGCAGTAGATATATGTTCTTAACTGTTACTTGATTAAGTTTTCTATAATCTATACACAACCTAAGTGTTCCATCTTTCTTTTTAACCAATACAACAGGTGCTCCCCACAGTGAAATATTAAGTCGAATGAATCCTTTATCAAGTAACTCTTGTAGGTGTTTCTTTAATTCATGTAATTCAGATGGTGTCATTCTGTACGGTTGTATGGATATTGGTGTCGTACCAAGAATCAACTCAATAGCAAATTTCATCTCTCTATCAGGAGGTAATCCTGTGAGATCTTTCGAAAACACATTTGAGTATTACTCTACTATTGGTATTCCTTTTGCATTTTCATATGTTGTTGTTCTATCAACTACATATGCAAAATAAGATTCATATCCATCTCAGTTCATCTTAAAGGCTTGCACAGCTGATACTAAAAAACTTGGCACAATCTTTCTTTCTTCATAAAATATTACTTTACTATGTTATATTAGTTCAATTATTACTTCCTTGGTAAAACAATCAACTTTAACTCAATGGAGCTAGCCAATCCATACCTAATATAGGATCAAATTTTGTTAAGTCCAGTAGAATTAGATTGGTCGTTAATTCTGTATTTTGAATCTTTATTATACAATCTCTGTACATTGTATGTACCCACATCATTTTGACTAAAGGAGTATGGACTCCTAGTCTCTAGGTTAATGTTTCTGGTTTTAATTTATTGGAAGTATTATTCTAGGAGTCATGAATGAATGAGTGGATCCTAGATTTATAAGTACATAAGCAGAAACATCAAATAAATGTAACTCACCAGTGATTACCTTTAGGGCATCAGTTGCCTCCTGTCTAGACATTGCAAACACTCTCGCCTATCCCTGTGCCTGCGAACCCGAGGCTCCTCTGCCTTGACTAGATGCTAAGTTAGCAATAGCTCCTCTACCCCATCCTCTAGTACCACTAACTGTCGACATCGAATCACTGCCCTATCCTACTAACTGTGTATAAGGTAAATCTTTCCCAAACACTCCTCTATCATTTCTTTCAGGGAAATCCATCATATAATGTCCCTGTTGTCCACATATAAAACAACCACCAGTCAACCTCATACACTTTTCCAAATGATACCTCTAACAATAGAGACATAGGGGTCTTGCTAGTCTTGTAACTGCCACTGGATCCTCTACCATACTATGCCAGATAAAGAAGAGATCATGATTGAGCTCTTGGATATTGATAGGACCATTTATACACACCCTTTTCATACATTTTATGGTGATTTCTGATATATTTTGATAGATAAAACTAGTGATTATCAAAGCTTTTGATCAAATATGGTTTTTATCTAGGTGCATTCAAGAATGTGGAAATTTTGCCAAGATTTGGATGGAAATGATTATGTATGGAATAGGAGCATTTCAGAGCACAAATTTATAAGACCTTAAGCTTGGTTGGGGACTCAAGACAATGGCCAAAATGGACATCAAGATTGTGGCCTTGCAAGCAATAAAATGGAGATGTATTCAAAGATGAATTAGTGCTTGCTATGGACGAGTTTGCGAGCCAAGATCATTTCAAAATTTCGAGTGACTTGGGGCCATAATTTGGAAGGAATAAGGAGCAAACAAGATCCTATGGAAATTGTGAAAATGATGGCCAGAACAATGGTCACGTTTGTGATCAAGTGGACCACGAATGAGGGTGCAAAAATTGCCAAACATGATTCATTCAAGTGAGCAAGTTTTGGATAGAATTGGAGTCACGATCATGACCATATATGAGTCATGTTTGAAGCTGGACTTGGGGCTTTCGTGACTCACAACTTTGGCTGGAAAATAGGTCCAGAAAGTGAGTCACGTTCATGACTCACTTGCACTATGATTGGGACACGTTTCGACTGTAAATGTGACATGGTTTGAGGTAAAGATGGGGGCAGCTTTATAGTCACGAACGGGACTGAAATCTCTCACGAATTAGAGGCCTAAATGAGCAAACGTGAAAATTGAAATGGTAGCTCAAAGTTGGGTAGGAATGCCACCACGAACGTGACTCAAGAGCATCACGTTTGAGGCATGGAATTGGCTCGGAACGTGACTTATTTGGTGAGAAACTTTTGGGCAGACTACTCATCACGTTCGTGACTGAATGAACCACGAATGAAAGGATGAAAACATCAATCATGACTCTTCTTTGAAGCAGTAATATTTGTCCAGAAGGTGAGTCACGAACATGACTCACCATGACCACGAATGAAGGTGAAGAAACAAACCAAACGTGACATGAATTTTAGCTTGCAAGTTTGGGCAGAACACGAGTCACGTTTGGTAGCTGAATAGAGTCATTCGTGACTCACATTAAATGGCCCAAAATGTCCTCAAATTGAATGGTTTAATTTGGGGCACTTTGGACATTTCACGAGGGTTGAATGAGGGCTTATAAATAAGGTTGTTTTAGGTTTATTTGGGGACTTTTGGCTGGAGCTTAAGGGGAGCAATAGGAGAGCAATCAAGGGGGTTTTTTCTTTCCTTTTCTTATTAGTTTCATGTCTTCTTTAAGTTCATCTATTTTGCTTTTAGTTTTAGCCATGCTAGGCTAAACATTTTGTTGGGTTTTTCCTAAGATGTAAATAGACTCTGTGTTTGGTTTACTTGATGGATTTTGAGGTTTTTGGCTAGGATTGTATTGCATTAGATTTTAACTAATCGACTGCTAGCTTAGGACATTTGATTGCAATTAGTGTATCATTCAATGCTAGTAATCCTATTCTGGAGTTACAAAAGCCTAGGTTTAGAAAGGCTAATCAAATAGAGTTAGGCTTATTTGGATAGAAATATACCAAATGACCTTGATGTGATCGATGAAATGCCTAAATGACTAGTGCCTTGCCTAGTTTAGTGTATCACGAAAGTAGAACACTTGCTAGACTTAAGGATGCAATCTTGAGCATCCCAAAAGGGACTCTTAATTGACGATAGCGCGAGAACACCATCATTAATTTCAATCCAATTGAGAAACCAAGTGTAGGTCAATTGAAGTCTAGGAAAACTTCACGCTTTTACTTATTGTTTCCAGATTTCATTTTCACTTGCATTTAGTTTATTATTCAATTCTCTCAAATCATCAATTTACCATGTTTATCACTTTCTTTTGCTTAGCACCGAATCAAATTAGATACTACGTTCCTCGAGAGATTCGATCCCGAGAGGCATACTTCCGCGGTAAAACTACACTGATCTAGTGCGTTTGCTAGACATCGGTCAGATATCCTCGGTATCCAGTACGAGTAGGGGTAAACTCATCTCCCTTCCTTGGTCTACTAGACTACCCTGGAGTCTTTACTCTCTTTTCTTTGTTCGCTTTTCCTCTTTATCATCATCAATCTTAAGAAGTTCCATCATTGCATCCGTCAACACCGTATAATCACTCATCTCTATTTTAGGGATTTGCATCTGTCAACACCGTATAACTCGCACTCAGCTATAGTCATCTTCCCTGCTTTAGAGCTAAAAATTCCTTTTGTTTTGCGTCAGTGTGAACCTCTTGTAAGTATTCCCTCCTAAACTCTCGTAAGAAATCCTCTCATACTATCACTCGTGGAAACTCTAGAGAATGTGGAACAACCTTCCACCAATTATATGAATCTCCCTGCAATAAAGATACAGCAAACTCCAATTTGTCCTCAGCACTAGCCTTCATCATCTCAAAAACTCGAACAATTTGATTTAACCACTCCTCTGCAAATCATAGATTTGTAGTACCTTAAAACTCTACCAGTCCCAGCTTCTTCAATTCCTTAAAGTTTCTAGATCTAACCTGGTAAACAATCAGAGGAAGATCCCTGTAGATAGGATAATATGGTGCGGTGGATAGCAATAGGCTGGACTGTAGTAAGGATGATTAGGATCATATGGCTCGTCTTTAGATCCTACATAATACATCTGAACAATATCTTCGGGGTCTTCTTCTCTCTTTCTCTCAGTAGGCTGCCTAAGCTACGACATATCTATAAAACAAAAATAAAAATGATTTAGCACACATTTCACACAATGCACATATAAATGCATATCACAAATCACACATCAATTGACTATCCAGGGATCCTATCTTGCTCTGATACCAAAATAAAACATTCTAAACTTATTAACCTGTTAAACATGTAATTACTGTTTATGTAACAATTATTTTAGCTTATAATTAAAAACTTTTCATCTTGTTCATTAACTTCAATATATGTACGTCACACCATAATATATTCTCAAACATACTCGTATTCTATGTAAACAATTTACATATGGATTAGATATACAACCAGAACACAGATCGTATTAGTCAACACACCCATGGGCTCGACCTTGTGTTGAACTAATATTCCCTCTATCATGCACAACACAAAGCCTATAACATTTAAGTATAGCTTGTGTAAGTCAGTTGTATTCTAGAATATAGATAAAATCAACCGGTATTCAATCCAAAAATCAATCTTAATCAAATACACAATCTCTTACACATATATGTTCTCTTATCAGTATCAACATGCACCTCAACCTCTTCTATCGTCCAGAATAACAAACAACACTCATATATACATATATATCAAGGCAACATCATCCAACAACAACAAGCATCTCAACCAAACCTAATATCATTCATAACAACAAAGATCATATCCAATATACACACAACATGCAAATGCCAAACACATCAACTCCTAGTTGGTGTTTGGTGAAGAGAGAGAATGATGAGAGTAGCTGCCGACCCACCTGTGCACATCTCAAAACCTAAACTATCTCTCTACCTGATCCTAAAAACAAAATATACGAACATAGATTTTGTGAGATGCGAGCTCAGTGAGTAGTCATAAAAATAAACATTAACATATAATTCGATAAACTATTCCTTTTCACAAAATTAGAATATAATATCTATGATTGTAAAAACATATACTCATATTTATTTCTTTCAAGTTTATTGTAATCATAACGTTCGTACTAGTAAGATTTATCATTTATAATCATGCAACATTTAATGTATATTATTATTTCTTGGTTTGTTCTTTCTCTTCGATAATTTATTTTCTCTCTAGAACAATACTTCCTCTCTGGTATACTCTTCCTCTCCAGAATGATCAATCTTATAATCGCCAAACCAATCACCAACAAACAATCATATCATCATCAATCAAATCACAACAATAATCATATTTCTCATATTGATATCATGTCACGTATAATTATATAAATAATCGTTAAACTATCGTAACGTACCTGTTCGCAATTCCATTTATATTTCGTTATCTGTACGAATCATTTCGTATATACGTTTACCTGTTATTTACAATTTCCTTTCTATAATACAATCACAATCATATATATATATATATATATATATATATATATATATCAATCATTTACTATTTCATATTTAAATTGCAAATCTAATCATATTTAAAAGTGAGATAGACTAATCACCAGTTAGTTGAAATACTCTAAACGATACGAGCTCTGGTCCTGTCCTGCTCGTCTAGTCTGTTGTTCTATATAATCATATACGAAACTCTCTATAAAACTTAATATAGCAACATATTAATATGCATGCTCTTATTTTAATCCTATCGATTTCCTAACTTATCAATTATCAGCAATTCCTAAATTTTAAGCTAAATTCACAATAAATTTTATATATAAACTTTGTAAATTATCATCGTTAACTCGGAGAAATTTCCTATAACAACTTACCAATTGGTATCCTGCTCGATTCTATGATCGATTATGTGTTTCCAACTTAATTTCTAGCTCAATCCTCTATAAATCTCTCTTTCTTTCTTATTCCTTTTTTGTTGCTCAATCTCTCGTCTTAATTCTCACTCTTTTTTATGGAAATTTTACTTGCTTTTCTTTCAATTTTCCTTCCCAGCATCTTATATAGCCTTAAATATACACCTCCTGCATCAATTTCCAATTCAACCAAAATTGTGCAACCTTTGTAATACTACACATTGTGGCATTGGACTACACATTGTAGTGCCACAACGTGTATTATAACTTGTATACTACACATTGTAGCTGCCAAAACGTGCAGTATCTGTCCTCGTACTTTTTATTTTTCTGGCAAACTTTTCTTATACGTTTTCTTACAATCAACCATTTGTCAACTCACATTTAACCTCTTATTTCCCCTGATTTACCAACTAAATTATCAATTTTATTAATCATTTTAATCATTTAATTAATTATAGGGTTCTACGATTAGGATGTTACATTTTTAATTCTTGTTATAATGAATATTGGTGTTTGATTTTATTGTAAACTGTCTGTTGGGAATTTTTGTTGCTCAATTTGCTCTTCTTTTTGCAGAGAAACTTTATGGAATGGAGCCAGACAAGCTTCAAAATTAGGAGAATCCTTACTCTACAGAAAATTGATTTCATTGTCAAAAAAATAGGTAAACCAACTGAATTGAACCAATTTTTTCGGTTCGGTTCGATTATACAATATAAAATGGTTCGTTTCGATTCGATTTTTTACCAAGAAATTCAATTTTTAGTTTTTTCAGTTCAGTGACCGAAATCGACCGAACGATCAAATAAACAGTCCTAATAGTAGTTGCAACAACCAAACAATCACATTCTTGTAAAAAAAAACATAAGAACACATTATCTTGTTTCTAATAAAATGAAAACTTTCTCTTTAATTAGCAAAATTTCTAATTTTGTTAACTACATTGAGTCTCATATCTTTTGAATAAGTAGTTCTAGATAGACACCATCCAACAACCATTGAAGAGCAATTAACATAGGCTATATTACAATAAAGCACAATTCTTTCAGTATTAGGAAATTACAAAACAATGTTATTCTTTTGGAATAATGATAAAAATAAAATATGTTTTATTTCTCAGAGTTCAAGTAATGTTGTTCTTTTAGCATTATAGATTAAATCTCTAATTCTTTCAGTACTCCATATTGAACATGTAAAAAGATACAATTTAAAAAAAAATCTAGTCATTGACATTGAATCACAAAACAATGAATTTGCTAACCACTCCTCAAATGCAACAACTTCAATAAGCTTTGAAAATATCAATAGCTTAGAACAGAACATTGGATTTAACACATTTACAATTCCTACATACCAAGTGGACTAAGTAAGAATTTTATTAACAAAAAGTAACATACAAAAGTAATTTTGAAAAATATATCTCCAAAAAATTGTAACATTGGCATATTGTAGAATTATAATAACATTTTCATGATTGGAAAGACTATAGATTTCGATCTTCGAGACAAAATGATCAAATAAAGTATATCATAAAAGATTCTTCCTATACACAAAAAAAAAGGCATTTGTCATATATCAAATCATACATACTTTAACATTAACTTATAGATAATAAGATACTTACATTATATCCATCATGTGAGTTATGATTTATTTGTTTTTCCTTCCACCTTGTTTAGATATCTTAATATCACAAATGGATATCAATTTCTCATTGACATATTTTAATAAAAAAGAATGGGTTGTCATTTTCCTTTCTCAAATAGTATTATTCAAATAAATAGAAAATAACACAAAACACCAAAATTCACTCACCAAACATGATTGATCCTTCACTGGTTTGAGAAAGAATATCATCAAATGACACAAAGTTAAACCAAGTATATCTTCTTGAAAAGCAAACATTCTCATCCACAAATATTGAACGTAATAAGAAAATTTGAAATGAACAAGAACTTCTTTTATGTGATCCTAAATTTGAGAAAATGCTCAAATTTTCGTTAAATGAAATTTTTGCTTAATGAAATGAGATTTATAATGACCAATTAACGATCATCATATCCTTAAATTAAATGTGTTGCCTTGGTAATGTAAAATTTAAGAAATCAATACAATCTTTTTCAAAATTTTTAAAAAGTTCTAAAATAAACAATGGCTGACAGAAAAAAAAACCTTAATATTACCTTTTCATCCATCAAAATCATCTTAATTAAGTTAGTCTTATCAATTCTATCATATGTATGGACCCTTTAAAATACATTCCTTTAACTTTTATTGTTTATGATTTTTTAGTTGGATTGATTTCTTTTGCAAAATCAATAATTTTTAGTCCATTTCAATCTAATATGTCAAAACAAATACATGAAAGACAATAATAATCTTATCATAGTTCTGTTAGTATGAAAAAAATTATTAGTTAGGTTCAACTCACCTCCAACACGATCTAAGAAACTCTAAACAGCAATAATAATAATATTTTGTTGTGCAAAATAAAAAATTGCTAGCAACACGATATACAGAGCTAGTCAAATTGAAGATATTAGTATAGCATTTAATATCCTTATATCCAATGAAAATAAATTCAACATTGAAATGTGAAAAAATTAAATAACTAAAAGATCAGATTAACACAATCATAAAAGCATTAATGGCTAAAGAATAACATGAATCACAAAACCACACAATACTAAAGTAATTTAGCAAAAACAATACTTAATTATAGTTTTTAAACTAACCTACACAGAAAAATCTGGCCAAAGTGTTGATATGTGTTTTAAACAAAATCTTAAATTAATATAAAATTAACCTAATCATTATAAGTGTTTTAAATAAAGCCAGAATTTTGAAAGAGAAACTCATAATAGCAAGAAATATGGCTATTTCATATTAAGAAATATGTTTTGAGTTTCACATACCAAACCTCTGTGTTTTGATTTGAGTCATAACTTCTAAATTAGGCTCCCAAATAGGTTATGCAAATGCTACTTTGGTAGTTCTCTTAGGATGCCCAAAAAGAACATCAAGGATTATAAAGTATCTTGTGTGCATTCATAACATCAAATTACAAGAAAACTAAAAAAATGCAAAATCATGAATGCTCCCTTCATATTGAACATTTGGATGGTTTTTCTTGATTTTCTTGGTTTGTTTCCGTTTTCCTAGTGACTTAGAAGTCTAGAAAACCCACCATATAAGTGGATAGTTGGTTTTGTTTTTGGGGTTTGGTTTGGGTTCGGCTGAGTTGGGTTTTGGTGGTAGTAAAAGTGTAGGTGGTTGGTTTAGGTTTGGTTTGTGAGATTTTGGTTCAGTTGAGTTTGAGAATGAATTTGCTTAGGTTTAGTTTAAATTAAGATTTTAAGTGGTTTAGTTTAATTTTAGGTTAATTTTGAGTGTTTTATGTTGAAAAGAAAATTTGTATTTAAATTCAGTAAAATAAAAAACCAAAGATTATTTTATGAAGATATGGAATAAAAATATTTTTGAAATAAAAATTATTATTTTAAATGTCAAACTAATTTAAACTTCACAAAAGATAAAAAATATTATTAATATTTTGCAAAAATAGTTCCATGGATATTTTAAATATATTTAAGTTTAAAATGAAATTTCAATAAGAATAAAGGCGTTAAAATTGAGAAATTTGATTTGGTTCGCTTATCGAGAAATTGTGATAGGATCCAAAATAATCTTAGCCTTTTAAAATTTAAAATTTCATTTGGAGAAATTATGCATTCATAAAGTTAGACTTGCCACAGTATTTACGTAATCTTTATGCTACATTTCAGCTAACATCCAGGCCATTGTGACACCTTAGCTACTTTAGAGTTGCGAGCGGGGTTTCTCAGCTAGGCGCACCAGGTGAGTACAATTGCAGCTTCAGACACATAGTTATGTCTTTTTAAATTCTATAAATATGTTTTTTTATGTGTTCATGTATATCTTGAAAAAGACTAAATTATAGATTTGGCTAAACCTAAAATTAGTTGTGTGTAAATCAACCAACCTTTGTGGATACCCCTAAATAATAAATTGTGATATGTACTTAAATTTGTAACTTGTTGCTAAGATGCCCATGTTAGTGGGTTAAGAGTAACCTCTTTGGCCAAAGTACTATGATTTGAGGTAGCCCCTATCAGATTTGGGATTAGTGACATAGTCACATCGATCCATTTGATATAATTACTTACATTGTCTTGGTTTTGGTGATTAGTGTCACATAAGCATCTGCCTTGATATTTCAGTTCTTGGTAAGATTAACATCTTGGGATAGAATAACGAAGTTCACATTACGACTCATTGACTTAGCATCCAATTGATACACTGTCTTAGGTTCTGTGGCCAATGTTGTAGAACATTATGCTACATCTACTTTGAGATGAGATCCTTAGTGAGATTAGCATCTTGGTCCCCAACCTTGATATATATTTGGACATATTTAAATGTATGCTTGTGTGACCTGTGGAAACATTTTCAAAACGATTTGGATATATCTAGTAGTTGTGTGCACAAGTAGTAGTACTACTGTATGGTTTTCAAAAGAAAAATGTTGCAAAACTAGTTGTGTGAGGGGTCTTGATCCGTTTGGAGTGTCGTCCCTCATTGGAGATTAACTCTCAAAATCTTCTGCGGTTTAGGTAGCAGTTTTCTCTCCAAACGTTCTTTCTGATGAGCTTTCGCATCGAGCCACTTTGTTTGGGCGCGTGATTATTAGATATTCGATACCGCCTGTTAGTTTATTTAAAACTTATTACCTATTATTTTGCTACTTTATTTTCAACTTAAAATGATTTTACTTATGATCATATATATATATATATATACATATATATATATATATAAAGTGTTTTTTAATTAAGCAATTTTGATCATATAATCTAAAGGGTTAATGCACAAAAATAACCTGACCATTGTATTTTGTATCAAATCTAGCCTAAACTTTTAAAAATGAATTAAAATGTCCTGACCTTTCAACTCTACTACAAAAATAGTCTGCCGTTAGTTTTCCGTTAACTTGAGCCGTTAAATGCCACATGAGATTGCTGATATGGAATTTAAAAGTTGCATATGATTAAATTCCAACATATTTGTGTAGTGAACTATACCATTATATTAGCCTGTATCATTCCATCTCATACTCTCAATAAGCTAATTTTAATTTTGACAGCAACAAACCTTAAAACACCTTGTGAGCAACCAAACACATTGCAGAAATCTAAGTGGTAAATTAGAGAAATATGTCTACTGCAATGCATTATGAGCAAAATCCTTCACAAATTAGTACCAAGCAACAACAAAATAAATCATTTGCTAGGATTTGGTTCTCACAATTACACTATTGGTTAATAAAATTGATGAATGAAGGATTTTTGTGGTACCACGCAACAAAATATTAAATCATCTGCAAAAATCTGAGTGCTAACAAGCAACCACCTAAACGAGTCTTCAAAAAAGTCCCGTCACAACCGATTATTCGTCGGAAATGACCAAGAAAACACCTCCATAGAGCTGAAAAACCAATGTAGAACCTCTTAAACATACATCTAGGTTGCTCAGTATTCAGTTCAAAAACAAAGGTTTTATCCTTATCAACCCTCTTTAATTCTGCAATATAAGATCGCAACTTCTCATAATGTTGCTCTAAAGAACCCAACAAAATGTCTAAGACCTTAGCTCGTGTTCTGTAACAGTTAACTTTTGAAACCTCTAATGCGTAATTATCTAGTGCATCTTGTTGCATTTCTTTGACATCCCAAGAAGGATTACTTCTAAATTTATGTAAATAAGTTGCTGCCAACCAACACACACTTGCTTGCCTAATGTTTAAAACTCTACCACAAATATGATCACAACCCACATTTTTTACTTCAAATGTTTTAACATCTCTTGCAGCCCAACTTGCATACACTCTCCATTGACAAGGTGCAACACATATTGCTTCCATTCTTTCGGGACTACTTCTTTTCCACAACAAGTTCCACCCATTTAACATAGCATAACGTTTTCACCGCATGTTTAAATTGTGCAGGACATTCAAACTGCATACCCTTTGTAAAAACCAATGACTTGTGATCACAATATGGGGCATACACATTCTTGTTGGATTTTTTTTTCATTTTCCTATATGAATAGACATCATCAACATCACTACCTGGTGGAGTATTTATCTCATCACTGCTGTCTTCATAGCTACTTCTATACCCCTCCTCGATTGGTTGCAGAACAAACTTAGGTTGATCATTATCCTTAGGCAAAATAGATGTTTGTGCTTGAACATTTGGAAAACCAGAGCCAATTTTTATTTTCATTTGTTTGGCTATTTTTTTTGCTTCAACAAATTCTTCATAAGTAATTTCATTTTCATCCAAGTTATCATCGCAATCATTTTCACTACTCTCTAAGTCACTCAAACAATTAAATTCAGCATTACCATTATCATTTGTATCATGATTTCTATCTCTATGAGTGATTACATCATCACAATATCCAATATCATCATTTGTATCACTTAAAGCATCAAACTCACCTTTACTTTGTTCACCATTGGACTGTATATCTTCCATCCCTTGAGTAATCACACCATCATCTTCTTGAAA
>CANYCX013758998.1:0-10784 GCA_948193385.1 Breynia disticha f. nivosa
AATCACTTTTCTTGATCTCTATGACAAAATTGATATGTTCGAATAAATGACTTAATCATTTCATTAGGGTGCGGCCACACTCTTCCCAATCTTATCTATCAAACGGCCAGTGATATCATCTCTCATAGAGAGGGTCAATCCCTTCACTTCACTCCTGCTCTCAATTATGATTTGTAGCATACCCAATCATACCGATACTTGTCAACCTTTTACAGCCACGTTAGGCATATGTCAAAGTACACTAAAAATCACAACAAAAGACACAGTGATTTTCAGTCTAAGGATAACATTTGACATTGCAAATGGTGATCACTCTCCTAGTATAACGCTCTACATTATACCTATGCACTTTACTAGATATCCCAAATATCTATGACCCGTAGAACATTATCATCTACAAAGTACATACTAGTCTTAATTCATTCCTATTCCCATAGAAACAAGCGACTAGGGATATTCAGAATGTTAATCTCATATCTTCTAGGTTTTACTATCAAGGTCCTCAACCTTGATACCTCAAGTGCTTAATTAACATTCTTGGATATTTTATCAAAGACATA
Organism: Breynia disticha f. nivosa; assembly: GCA_948193385.1. Classification (NCBI taxonomy): domain Eukaryota; kingdom Viridiplantae; phylum Streptophyta; class Magnoliopsida; order Malpighiales; family Phyllanthaceae; genus Breynia; species Breynia disticha. The sequence goes on from CANYCX013758998.1 coordinate 561, forward strand.
CCACAGGTCAATACATGATATCATAAAATAAAGCCTCATAATTTTATTACTCAATAATAAAAGTTACAGACAATGGAGTGGGCTAGGGCTTACACTAACACGCACATTTCATAGTTATCAAACAAGATGATTCTTTGGACAAACTGGCTGAGAAATATATGGCAGAAGTGGTTAAACTTCATGGAGTTTAGATTTCCATTGTTTGTGACAGATATCCTCATTTAACTTTGCACTTCTAGGGTAATTTACAAAAAGTTATGGGTATTAGACTTAACTTTAGTGCAGTTTTTCACCCTTACACTGATGGATAGTCAGAAAGAATGATACAGACTCTGAAGGACATAATGAGAGCCTGTATTTTAGAGTTCAAAGGCAAGTGGGACGAACATTTGTTATATGATGTTTTCATGAAAGTATGTTGAGTCGGTATAGATTTGATCCGAGCCACGTTCTTAAGGAACCTGAAGTGGAGATCTCAGAGGATATGACATATAAAGAGGAACATGTTGAAATCTTAGATCAGATGGTTCGCTGATTAAGGAGCAAGGAGATTCTGATGGTCAAGGTTAAGTGGAGTTTTCATTCCCCGAAAGAGGCTACTTGGGAGGTGGAAGAGGAGATGCGCAAGCGCTATCCTCACTTGTTTCCAAAATCATGTGCGATTTAAATTTCAAGGATGAAATTTTCTTAAGGGAGTAGGGTTGTAACGCCCCAAAATTTCTATTAATTAAAATTTAAAAAAAATAATAAATCAAATAAATAGCAAAAATGAGGAGAAATTTTTCGCGTTTTATTTTATGTAATTAATTGAGTGGAGTGAGATTGGTTCGATATGGAAAGTTTAGGAATATTGGGGAAATTATAGAGTTTGAGAATTTAAAAGTCGAGACTAGTTTGAGTCGAGTTAAGAAGAGGATTACAAATGAAATAGTGAACCAAACCCAACAAGAAACCCTAAAAACTTTCTTTCCTCCTTCCTTTATTCACCACTCTTACAATACTCTCTCTTTATCTTCCCTCCACCACAGAAAACCCCTCTCCACCAGCCAACCCACACGAATTCTTATAGCAGGGAGTGTTCTAAGACTTGATTTTAGGTTGAATCAAAGTAAGTGTTCTTCCTATTCTCTTAATTCCCGTTTCTTTGGAAAACCCTAACTTCCAACACGTAATAACTCTTTCTATTCAGCTCTGATTAGAGCGAATGATGGCTCATTAGGAAGCTTGAGATGTCTACTACCTAGTATTGACTATCTTTGATGTTAAATCGCAGATTAAGGACTCAAAATCGTTGGGAGAAAGATGACCTTGCACAGTGACGAGTTTAGGAACTCGAGAGTTTTGCATTTCGTCACTTTGGGAAGCTTACTTAGAGTTTACTAGAAGTGTTTTAAGTGTTGAATTGTTTGGGTGTTGCAATGTGTGTGAGATTTAGGAAAAGGTAAGTGGAATGTTAGGTTTGGAAGATGGGAAATTGAAGTTAGAATAATTGGGATGTGTTGAAGGGTAAGGATCATTAAAATGTACCTAAATAAAATTTCTTAGACATTATTGAAGGTTGGTGTAATTAAATGTGATGTTTGTTGGTAGCAACATTAATGAAGAGAGAGGGAGAGGAAAAAGCAAGTAGACTAAACGAAATAAATGCATATTATATATATATATATATATGATCTTTCATTTTACATAATTGAATGAATACAAGATTAATATGAATTTATAATGTTAATATTAGGGAATTCGAATCGTGGCAAATGAGGTTCCCAACCAAGCCACTAGGTGTTTTTGAAGGTAAGTAACGTGAGCACAACTTCCTATGTATGTATGTTGTTAAGTGTGGGATTTTGGTTTGATTGGAATTGTTGCTTATTTTGATATGGTTGCTTGAATGGAATGTATGATAAGAAAGTTCATTGATTGATTATGTATGAGTCCGATGTATGAGAAAGTTGGTATTGTGTTTAAATGATCCATGTACATTTGTGGTATATGTTTGTGCTTGTCTGAATGGTTATATGGAGAGATGAATGTGTAGCTTAAGTATTAAATTCTTATATGATCGTGTGCATGGATTGAATGGATAAATGATTAGTTTTGTGGATGATTGTTGTCATGCCATGTTGGATATGTTTAAATGACTAGTGATGGTGGTGGTTGTTGAGATTTATGGATGGATGACATTCAAATTTGGATTACTATGTTATGGAATACCTTAGTTTACGAGTGCATGATGGTTTCCATAAAGCATACACATGTCATTCATGCATTTGGGCCTCATAGGTGGGCAAATATAATGAAATAATGGGCTCTTAGTGAGCAAAATGAGGGAGTGGTTATGGCTCTTGGGAAAGAATTACAGGTAGTATCTATAAAATGTTACACCGAGGAACAAGTGGTAAAATGCTCAATACGCATAATTGTGTACTAGTGTGCCAAAAATTATGGGCGCATAAGTGTGCAAAGTATATGGATCCAATTATTTTATAACTGATACTTCCGGCCGACGAGGCTCATTTGCAAATGTCACTATTATGGGCACAAAGGGTGCAAATTTAAATCTAATTAGGAGCATGGGTGATCACTCTAAGAGATGCAATAGAAGGCATACATTCCCATTCATTATTTTGCATATAACGTGCATACTTAAGTATGTGTTGGAAATACTCGATTGGTGATTTGAATGATGACTAGAGTGATTGATGCCATGATTTGTTTGGTTATTGATATTAGAGTTGTTCATGAATGGGATGTTGAGCTATGAGTTGCATGTGGGATTCACAATATAGTATGCTTAATATTTTTTGAAGTTGAAATGGTGAAGTGATATGTGTTGAGTGTGCTCGCCATTTGCTTATGATGATGAATAGAGATTTTGATGCCATTTTTCATGTGTAGTGTGATTATGTGGAGATTTCCATTTATATGCTGATGTTGGTTAAGGTTTCAATTAGAAATGTGGTGAGAATTTAGGTTGGAAATGCATGAGACTTGCTTGTGAAGTGTGAATGTTGTTTGGGGTTGTTTTGTTTGTGAAATGCTAAGTGTTAAGTACTGAATTGAGGTGCCACAAACGTGACCCAATGAGTCACAAACGTTACACCATTCATGATTCAATTGTCATGAGTGTGGTGCATGTTCTAACTCAAAATCCTTGTTCAATTGTGTTGATTATTATCCATACTTAATGAGTTCATTGTGTTCTCCTTAATGTGCCATAATCTTCTCGTTTTCCTTAGTAAATTTTCATGTTGTTTCATGAGCAATGAGATAAAATTCAAGTGTATAAAATGAACTCACAATTGCATGGATTATCTACTAAATCAACAAGCAATTATGCTAGAATATGGATAGAATTGTTGTGCATTATTGCCCCTACCAAGTAAAATGGGTCGAATGCTTGTATGGTGATTTGATGGATTTATATCAAATGTAAAGCTATAAATATTGGGAAGTTTATCAGTAATGTATAAAGCATATGTGAATATGTGAATGTAAATTCGTTGTGGACATTTTGGGTGTTGCTTATTGAGTTTCACAACTCACACGTTTTATGCCTGCCATATTGGCAGGTGCTTGAGGGGTTGTGGCGGAGGTGCGGCAGATTATTTTGCCTACTCTGACTCATACTAGAGGAATCGAAGAACCAAGGTGGGTCGTGCACTAAAGTTGATATGGACATATGTCATACATCTGTATTGAACATTGATAGTGCATACATTCATTTTGACAGGTTATATTTGAAATGAGGTCTAATTGATTTCTTTTCTTGTATAACCCTATTAATTTTGTAATCATATGATGTACATATATGTATTTTTTGTGGTATTCCTCATTTTAAACCCTCATGGAGCCCTTATTCAAGCAAATGGAAAATGTATATTTAAATTGAATGTCCACTAAGGAAAGTTTTCGTTTAAGCTCCTTATTTCCAAATTGTATTTTCAAAATGTTGATTTCTATGTGTAGGTTCTACTTGAGCTGTAAGTATATAAAAAAATAAGTGGTTTTCGAATTTGGGGGTCACAATGGGTCTGTGACAGTGCGTCGGCCCTAGGCAATTAATGAGAAGTCCTCTGCATGAAAGTGCTAGTCCCACTAAAACCTGAGAGTCATTTTGAGGAAGATGATTGGATGGATTCCTACCAAAGTAACTTAGTCTTTGACAAAGCAAAAAGTGGATCTCAGTCCCACGAATAAATCACTAACAAGAGAATTATTTAATGGAATATTAATTCGTTGTTGAGCGGGAGTTCTTTGGTTAAAGAACTCACGATTGACCTTGGTGCGATTTTAATTTATAGAACATGAATCTGAATCCAAATAAATCGAATTTTTCCCTACACTCAATGCTTGGAAAGGAGAAGTTGAATGGGTCTAACTTTTTTTATTGGTCTCATAACCTGTAGATTATTTTAAGGCAAGAGAACAAGTCAAAAGTCTTGAAAGTCGCTCTTCTGGCTAAATCATCCAGAAATACCCATGTTGCCATTCAAGAATCTTTTAAAAGAAAGAAGGGTGATTCGAATGGCCTCACTTGTTTGATGTTGGCTACAATGATCCCCGACCTCCAAAAGCAGTTCATGGATCCAAAGGTGTATGATATCATGAACAATCTCAAGGAAATATTCCAAGAGAAAACCCTATGAGAGGCACTTGATGGTGAGGGCATTGACATCGTGTAACATGGCTCCTAGAGGATAAGTTAGTCCTCATATGCTCAAGATAAAAAGGTACTTGGATACTCTTGAGAGGGTTGGAGTGGGTTTGAAACATGAGCTCTCTATTGACTTAGTCTTTGGCTCCTTACAACCTAGTTATTACCAAGTGGTGCTTAACTACTATATGCAAGGGGTGGACAAAGCGTGTTTGAGTTACATAGAATTCTTAAGGCTGCTGAACATAGTTTTAGGAAGCCCCGCCTACATTGCTAGTTTAAAAGATGTAAAGAAGGAAACTAAGAAGAGCAAGGACATGAAAAAGATGCCACTAAAGCCAAAGATGATTGGATTTTATCCTAAGGCAGTTCCTAATCCTCTTCTCTTAGAATTATGTCACCATTGCTTTGAGAAGGGCCATTGGAAGAGAACTATCCAAAGTTATTAGGGAAAATAAGAAGAGCATTGCTAATGGAGCATCCACTTCAGGTATCTATGTTATAGAAATAAATCTCTCTATTTTTACATCATAGGTATTGGATATTGGGTGCAGTCCTAAATGACTATGATGAAACATTTTTTCCAGTATTTATTCTCAAATCCATTAGGATTTTATATGCCATAGTTGCATATATGGATTGTGAGATATGGAAAATGGATGTCAAAATGGCTTTCCTGAATATAAACCTCAATGATGATGTTTACATGAAACAACCTGAAGGATTTATTGATCCTAAAAATCCCAATAAGGTATACAAGCTTAGAAGGTCCATTTATGTACTTAAGTAGGCATCAATGAGTTGGAATATTCATTTTAATGAATCAATTAAGGAGTTTGGATTCACCAAGAATGATGATGAGCCTTGGGTATATTAGAAGTTCAGTTGGAACATAGTAATGTTCATTGTGTTATATGTCGATGAAGTCCTGCTTATTAAAATGATATTTTAGCATTACAATAGATAAATTAGTGATGGAATTTGTGTTTGTCAATGATAGACTTAAGAGAAGCCGAATTTATGCTTGGTCTTAGGATTTATAGAGATTGATCATGACGTCTTTTGGGACTAAGTCAAGAAAACCACAAAGATAAGATACTAAAGCAGTTTAATATGGAACAATCCAGGAAGCGATTGTTGCCATTATAGTAAAGGATCATTCTCTCTAAGAAGGACTGCACAGAAGAGAGAGAACGCATGAATAATGTCCCATATGCTTCAGTTATAGGATTTATCATATATGTTATGTACTAGGTCAGATGTTGCTCATGGACGAGTATACTAGTAGGTTCAATAAACACTCTAGAGATTCCCATTAGTCTTTGGCTAAGACAATCGTTAAGTACTTGAGAAGGACTAAATGCTTGTTCTTAATGTATGGAGGTCAAAAGGAGCTCAGCATTACATGATGCAATGATGTTGCGACCCCAACTAGTAAGGACGATTTAAGAGCACAATCAAGATACATATTTTTATTAAATGGAGGAGCTGTCAGTTGGAGGAGCTCAAAACAGAGCACTGTGGAAAATTCTACAACAAAAGAAAAGTATATAGCAACGTTTGAGGTAACTAAGGAAGTTTTTTGGATCAATAAGTTTATTACATGATTAGGAGTCATCCCGTCTACTAGATCCTCTAAAACTTTTATGTAATAATAATGGGACTATTGCACAGGCCAATGAGCCAAAAAATCACCAACGATTCAAACGCATACTCAAAAAGTTTCATCTCATTCTAGAAATCATCGATAGAGGAGATGTCAAGATGATCAAGGTTTTGGGTGAAGACAATGTTGCCTATCCCATGACCAAAGAACTGGCAGGTCCAAAACATGAGTGTCATGTTAGGTATTTTGGTCGTAGGGACATGTTTGATTGGGACTAGTGGTAGTAGGAGATTGATAGTGAAATCTCTAGCCCAATGCATTGTTTATAACTTATTATTATTGATTAATAAAATTATGAGGTATTTTTTTGTCAGTTTATGTATTGACATGTGCTATGTGTATGATAAAATTATCCAAGAATGTTGATTAAAAACTCGAAGTATTAAGGTTTAGGGCGTTGATAGTATAACCTAGAAGTTTTGATATTAACATTTTAAATATCCCAAGTCATTTATTTCCATAGGAATGGAAATGAATTAAGGCTAGTATGAGCTTTGCAGGTGATCATGTTCTATAGGCCACAGATATGGGATATCTAACAAAGTTTATATATATAATGTGGGACATTATATTTGGAGAGTGATCACTATTTGCAATGTTAAATATCTATCCTTAAACTTGAAATTAGGATGTCTTTTATTTTGATTTCTAATGTACTTTGGCATACACCTAACATGACCATAAAAAGTTGACCATTATGGCTATGATTAGGTATGCTATGGATTATAAATAGAAGCATGAGTAAAGAGAAGGAATTGAACTTCTCATGAAAATGAGAGAACATATCACTGGCCACTTGATAGGCAAGATTGGAAGAGTGTGGCCGTACCTGGATAGAATGATTAAGTCATTCATTCAAACTTATCAATCTTCTCATAGAGATTAAGAAATTAATTTTGCACTAAATAAGGATAATTGGGACATACCTTAGTCACATCATGATACCAGAGGTCAAGGGAAAAATTTGAATTGTAGTAGAGTTTTTAATACTGCTCGTCAACCATTTAATTTTCAATGGTCATAGTGTCTTACTAGAGACTGCCTATGATTTTTGTACAATAAATTTATTACTATTATTAAATAGTCTTATAGATTGGACACGGACAAGAGAAAACCTAAAAGGATATTTTTAGTTTTTAACCTTAGGTCAAAATTCAACTATTGGGCTAGATCGGGCATTTGGAACAATTTTGGTAATTGGGCCCAATATGGATGAAGAAAAAATTTGGAAACTCATATATGATTTTTAAGACAAATTATCATAAAGATATAGTGTCTTAAACTAAGACATGATGATAGAAATATATGGAGAAAAAGAAGGAGGACTTATCTTTTGAAGATAAGACAGAGGAGGGAGAAAAATGAGAACAAAATCTCCTAAACTAGCACTATATTTTTTACAACCATAAGGAGAGATAATAGGATTGATTATTTTTTATTTAAAACAACTAATCCTAATCCTAATTGACTTAGGGCTTTTTACTAAGGCTTTTAGAAAGAGAAGTTTTATTTTAAATAATCAACCTAATTTCTTGAAGCCATCACCTCTCTCTCTCTTTCTCTATCTCCATTGCTATCTCTCTCCTCCAAGAATCTAGGTGGTGATTCTTTCATCTTTTCTCCTAGAAAATATGACTTTGAATGGCTGATCATATGTTTTGATTACAGTGGTGCCTTCAGTTTCACAAAACTTTCATCTGATTGACATAAACTAATGTGATTCATTAATCCTTTTGTGTTAGAACACGTATTGTCTTGATTCGTGTTTTAGTTTTGTAAAGGGACTGCACGTGGAGTCCTTAAGGGGTGTCTTGAAGGTATACTCAAAGTATTCTAAAGTTGTAGTTACGATTTGGTGATCATATACAATCAGTTTTGCAAGGATACGAGGTAAAGATACTTCTTTTACATAAAATTTTAATCTTTATGAACTAGTTTTGATATTTAAGCCATGTTTTGAAAAGTACCGTTGATGGTGTGAATCTTGGTTGGTTTTATTGAGTTTCATCACATGTTTTCTACTGCCCTAGTTATTTAGAAACATAAACAATTTTACCTCTATATTATATTTGCTCTCATTGATCATAGGCAATGGTCTATAAGGAACAAAAGGTATAGTGGAACTTCCACTATTAGGCCCCGATTGGTGGCTACCATAAGGGAGCGAAGATAAACCTTGAGGTGGATCATGCCATCAAAAATTTGGGTGTTTGAATAAGTCATAAACCAAAACCTTTTGCACTAGTACAAAATTAAAAAGATGTTTATTGAAATCAAAAGAAAAAGAGAAAAGCCAAAAAAAAAAGCAAAAAGAAACAGCTAGAGTAAACAAAGTAGAATTATGTTAATAATATTGTGAACCCCAAATTCATTAACTTCATTTTTGAATAAACAATATTGTTTGCACCATTTTTTCCCTTTTTTAAGTCAACACAAAATTTTTCATAAGGAAACATATATAAAGAATGGCGTGCATGCATTTCATTAAACCATGCCAAAATACAAATCAAGTATAGAGTACACAGAAGCAAATGATTTCGGTTTAAAATAATGCATAAGTTGTAAACCTATACTGTGAGATGTATAGATGTACAAAAAGAAAAATATGTACGTCTCAAAATCCACTAAGAGCAGACCTATCCGTGTGTATCACACCTCCTTGCGCCACCAAAAACATTGTCCTGACCACCATCTATTGCCGCTCTACACACATTCAACAGCAAAACAAAGGTGAGAATATAGAAATACTCAGTAAGTGAAACCCTAGTGTTATTAAGCTAAGGTGCAGGAGAACCTTCGGCCAATACAGGTGTGCTCGTGGAACACAAACCCGCATTCGCAGCTAAATTCCCTAATGGCTCACCATTGCCATGTCAAATATAATCTCTCAAGTGTTTTATTTGCTAAGGAATTCATCCTAGGACATTAGTGTACTTTAGATATGCATTAGGTGCATCAAGTGTTAAAGGTTAGGAGTTTTCCTACCACCTTATCAGACTCTGTAATCTTTCATTAACAAATCCTTCTACGTCCATCACTTTTTAGTTCATAATAGGCTACGCCGCATTAGATTAACTAACAAACTCATTTGACCCTTAAACCAACACAAAATTAGTCTGCCAATAACAAGGGAAAGGCCTGGGGAATGACCATGCCAGGCTGTTCTCCCCTTCTGTTTTGCAGCATAAATAGAATGGCTTGGGAAACAGTTTTTGAAGGCCATTTTCCAACCCGTTCTGACATACTGGAATCACAAATTCAACAACATTAACACATAACAATCCATCCAAAACCATACCATATTTATAGGCATCATAACCAAGTATAAACACATCAAATACACACTTCAAAACATTCAAATCCCAACTTAGTTCTAACCTTCATTCAACTTTCGAAACAATTAACATTTATATACCTAAACAAACACTTCATCAAGGTTCCAAATCAATAGCATACACATCCACATTCGCACATCATCATTATCTTTATATTGCATACTCATAAACACCACTTATCATCATATTTATGTTCATCCATTAGTTACTAATTCAAGTAACAAACACCCTTTATACACATACATCAAACCAGTTAATTTATGATCATATTCAAAACACCATTTCACATACAATCATAACAACACATATGTTCATTCACATCTTAAGAATACCAAAGTAACATCATGCTCATCAATGCTAATAATGGATGAATGCATTCGTGAAAATGCTAATGCAAACACACAATGTATAACATTCTGAAAATTTTTCGTCGATAAATAACGCTAAATTATTGAAATAATAATAATAAAATATGGTTGATATAAGGTTAATTTAAGGTTTATATAAAAATAAATTAAGAAAAATCAGAAATTCCGGATGACGTGGCGATACGCGGAGTAGAACCAGAG
>CANYCX013760103.1:0-12412 GCA_948193385.1 Breynia disticha f. nivosa
GCTAAACAATTTAAATTACATGAATTTAAGGGTACTCATATGTAATTTAATTTGAAGTTGATGCACAAAAGGATTAATTACTTGATGATTGCAAGGACTCATAATAAAACTACTTTATTTCAGTATGAAAATAGTAGAAAATGTAAATAAATAATTGAAGATAAAAGAAATTTTCATATGTTGTTGTTTTGTAATAAAAAAAGAAAATAAATGTATTTATGTAACTCACCCCTTTTTTTTTTACATTTTAAACATTTGGAACAACCATCATAATCGGATGCAAGCATTGAGTCTTTACCATACACAATTGTATAAAAATGTTTTAATAAAAAAAAAAAAACAGAAAGCAAATAATCCACAAAACCCAACTTGGGTCTAACCTTATCGGATCCGTATCCACCTCTCTATCATTCTAGTACCAACCCACATCGGATCCTTTCTATCCAATACAATTCTTTTCTACATAAACTGGTAATGCCAACCTCTTTTTACGTTTTTTTGGTGATTTGATTTTTATTATTAGTTTATTTGGTGGGTTTTGAAGTCACCTATTATGAGTTGGAGCTGAAAGTTGTTTTGGTTGTTTTGTTACGTGGGTTTGTTGTGTTTGTGTGGTTTTATTGATTCAGAACTGTGAATGATGTAAAACAACGTGGGTTCTGAAAATTGGACAGTTTGTTTAATTTTTAAAGTGTATTCGTTATGTTGAATTGAGCTGAATTCTTAGCTTTAAAGGTTTACTTAACTGTTGTGAAGGTTATTTTTTTTTTAATTTTGTTTACTATGTGGTTGTTTCTCAAAAGAACGTGGATTTTGTAATGATCCCCTGATTTGTTCTTAATTTGTTGCCCAGAGGATGGAGATGGAACTGTAGTTTAAAATGAATTTTGCCTTGTTTACTTGTTATGTGGCATTGCTTAATTGGTTTCATTTATTTGCGTCTGCCTCGCGAAAGTGCACTGTCGTTTTTTAATATATGTTTTTGTTAGATTTAGTAACATATTGCGTGGCATGGGGATGTGTTAACTAAATGATTGTGTTTGATCGTTGTTTCGATTTGATTTTTGGGTTTTGCAGCCTGAAGTTTGCCTAAAAGCTGTACAATGGAAGTGACAAATGATTCTACTATTAAGAAGCCAAAAAGGTTGACTTCTGTTGTGTGGAATCACTTTGAGAGGGTTAGGAAGGCAGATATATGTTATGCTGTTTGTGTTCATTGTAACAAGAAACTCAGTGGGTCGAGTAATAGTGGAACTACACATTTGAGGAATCACCTAATGAGATGTTTGAAAAGATCGAACTATGACGTGTCACAATTGCTAGCAGCAAAAAAAAGGAAAAAGGAAACTGTTCCTCTTGCAAGCATCAGTTACGATGAAGGACCCAGAAAAGATGAGTACATCCAACCTATTATAAAGTTTGATCCAGAGCAGAGAAAAGATGAAGTTGTGAGCCTTGCTAGTTCTAGGTTTGATCCAGAACGTAGTCGGTTTGATCTTGCTCGTATGATTATAGTGCATGGATATCCGTTGACTATTGTTGAGCATGTGGGTTTCAAATTGTTTGTGAGGAATCTTCAACCTTTGTTTGAATGTGTGCCAAATAATTCGATTGAACTCACCTGTATGGAGATTTATGGGAGGGAGAAACAAAAAGTCTATGAAACAATAAAGAGATTGCATGGTAGAATCAACCTTGCTGTAGAAATGTGGTCCTCATTGGAAAATGTGGGGCATTTGTGTTTGATAGCTCAGTACATTGATGAAGATTGGAAGTTGCAAAAGAAGACTTTAAATTTTATAATGCTTGATGCTTCCCATACTGAAGATGTGCTTTCAGATGTAATTATTAAATGTCTAATGGAGTGGGATATTGACTGCAAATTGTTTGCTGTTACATTTGATCATTGTTCCGTCGATGATATTATTGTCACCAGAATTAAGGATCAGATATCTCAAAACAGACCTGCTTTGACCAATGGTCAATTATTTGATGTGCGCTCAGCGGCACATGTTGTGAATTGGATAGTTGAAGATGCCATGGAAGAACTACGAGATGTGATTCAAAAAATTCGAGAAAGTTTTAGATATGTTAAAAGCTCACAGATGATCCAAGGAAAGTTCAATGAGTTTGCCCACCAAGTAGGAATAATCAGCCAGAATAACTTGATTCTTGATTCACCAGTTCGGTGGAACTCAACATATCATATGCTTGAGACAGCCCTGGAATACAAGGGTGCTTTTAGTCTACTGCAGGAACATGACCAAGCTTATACATCAGCTTTGACTGATGCAGAATGGGATTGGGCTAGTGCTGTCAATGGTTATTTGAAGCTTTTTGTTGAAGTTACCAATGTGTTTTGTGCGAATAAATGTCCAACGGCAAATATGTACTTTCCTGAGATTTGTGATGTCCATATCCAACTAATTGAATGGTGCAGGAGCTCTGATAATTTCCTTAGTTCCTTGACATCCAAGATGAAAGCCAAGTTTGATAAATACTGGAGCAAGTGTAGTTTAGCTTTGGCAATGGCTGCAATTTTAGATCCTCGATTCAAGATGAAGTTGGTTGAATATTATTACTCACAGATATATGGTAGCACTGCTCTTGACCGAATCAAGGAAGTTTCTGATGGTGTTAGGGAGCTTTTCAATGCTTACTCTATCTGCTCAACAATGATTGACCAGGATTCTTCTTTGCCTGCTGGCAGCTTACCAAGTACAAGCTCTGATAGTAGGGATAGATTGAAAGGCTTTGACAAATTTCTCCATGAAACTTCTCAAAATCTGAATGCAATATCTGATCTAGAGAAGTACTTGGAAGAACCTGTCTTTCCTCGTAATTGTGATTTTAATGTATTAAACTGGTGGAGGGTTCACGCGCCACGGTACCCTATATTGTCAATGATGGCACGCGATGTCCTTGGAACCCCTATGTCGACAATTACACACGAGTTGGCTTTTAATTCTGGAGGTAGGATGCTGGATAGTTATCAAACTTCTTTGAGCCCCGACACACGACAAGCTTTGATTTGTGCGCGGGATTGGTTGCGAATTGAGCCTGAAGGTCTGTTGCCACTGCCTCTTGTACTTCCTTTGTTCTGAATTGGTCTATTAAATATTTGGGAACTGATTTTCTGTAGTTTTGTAACCTCAGCAGAACATAATCTGTCGAATGCATTAGCGCTTTACGTTGAGGCAAATTAACTTCTCAATGGTGCGTATTTCTTGACCTGCGTTTGTGCTTATCATTTATGTTTCCTCGTCACTAGTTGGTGCGACGATTTTGCCTTGTAGGGTTGATTAGTTGAGGGCTGGCTATTTATGATAGATCCTTTGCGCGTACTTGGCCCACATTGAGAATCTAAGGCACAGTAGTTTTCATGTCTATATTTTAGTCAGAACACAAGCACTTAGGCTCTCATAGCTTCCCAGTTCGAGCAAAAGAACTAAAGAAGGACAACACTTTTTTTTTTCAATCGGAGGCTTCATGTTCTTTTTTTTTCATTAGATTATGAAACTTTTTCAGCTTCGCAGCGTCTAGATGGAGATAAAATTGATTATATGGAGAACAATGTGCTGTAAGTATGTATGAAGCGCAGTGTTTTTATTTTGTTTGAAATTGTTAGTGGTCGAAGTACATTTAAAGAATTAGGGAAAAGGAGATAGATCACAACTTAAACTTTCATTTTTCTTTTTTATCATACCAGTAAAATTATTTTTTTAATTAATATCTTTTAAAACTTATTTAAAAAATAATGATTTATATAATAACTATTTCTCTTTAAATCAGATTGCAAATCGAAGGCATGTGCTTTCACATCCTTTTCTATTGAATGACTACAGGATAAATATGGAGGCTTGAAAAAAAGAAATTGTTCTTTTTTTTTTTCTGAACGTAAAATTGATTCACTTCACCACTCTAGGGTGTCCTCATATGATATATTTATATCGTAAGAAAATTATCTCGTAAGTCCCTTTACTGACAAACAAATTGTCAATTAGTCCCGCTTGACTCGTTTAGTCGTGAGCGAACCTATGACTACTAACACTCCCACTCGCACATGACTACAGCTTATTATGTCAAGTGTGACATTTTCTTAGTTCATCCAAGTTGTATCATTCTTTCGTGCAGTAGGCCGCTCGACTAACCAGTTAAGAATGAGTATATGTGCCTTGACTGAGCTACTCATACATCGTTCTCCAAGACTTACGGTTGTATCCTCACAAATTACTTTCTGCGTTTCACGTCTTTCGTTCTTAAGGTCTTACGAAAACTCAATCATTTTCACTTGTTTATTTCACGTAGAAATTTTGACTAGGTCTGTACATACTTTGATTCTGTGCATAACCATTGCTGAAAGTATTGTACATCATACCAAAGCTATTCTACATCATACCAAAACTATTACTTTACCTTGATACTAACAACTACCCAAAATGTTCCAAATTTGCATGTGTCTATCAGAGGTTTACATTGCAAACATATCAATACAATTGAATAGTATCAAGCTTCTTCATGGTAATGTAGAGTTCATAGGGTGATGTATAAAGATCCACTTGATAGCTACTGAGTTTCACATTAGAGAAAATAAGATCTTTTAAACTTTTCTCATCCCCGGTCGCGTTATAGGACACATTCACATAGAATGTGTTAGGTGTCAAATTCTTTCTCATTAGGAACGCATGTCATATATTCGAATATATATCACTTTGCTCAAGCGTCAGACTTCAACACACCTGACTTTTTTCTTAGTCCACTGTAAATCTCTGTAATACTAAGATTGTCTTCGGTTTTAGTGGGTTACAATTGCAGTTATCATGGGCTCACTCATGGCGTAAATTGATTATTTATGACTTTTATTCCTACACCTCAGTAAGGATTGACTCTTTATAGCCTCATCTTAGTATTTTCTCAAATACAAGAGAAAATCTAAGGTATTAATCTATGTGAGTAGGTTTTTCCGCTTTGCATGCTAAACTATACACAAAGCTTTATGTGTCTCGCTAAATATATCCAAGACATATGTTACATCTTACAAGTTTTCAACATTAATCCACTATTAAAACTCACATGGTCTTGTCAACTCAAAAGTTCATCATTTTCTTGTTCTATTAAGTCCTCTTTGACTCAATGTGAAACTTGATCTCACCTTATTAGCATATGACAGTTTTGATAATGACTATCACCTTAGATGATCACTTCTCTTAAGGTAGTTTTGAAACTAATTACACTAACATTCTTCATGCACAATGCTTGTATAATAGTTTTTCACTACTCATACTACGACATTGAATTCCTATTATTTAGCCCTTTAACCAAAGTAAGAATTCACATAATGACATGATCACCACTTAAGTTTCATGACCTATGTTATGTTTGAATATAGTTACTATAAAAGTCATACATCATGTGTCCATCACTCAATCATGTTCCAACACATTTATGGGTCCTTTAAATACAATTTGGTGTCTTACAAGTATCTTACATACTGCTTTATCTAATTCTACTTATGGATTAGTAATATAAACCAACTAATAATCACTTAGAATATCAATGCTTGGTCACTATATGAACAAATCATAGACTTTTGTATGACAAGTCTCTCGTTTGTACACAACAAGGTTCATTTCATTTATTTATTTGTTTGTGTGGACTACAATTCAACATGGAGTTTGTTACTTAAACAATTCTTATGTTGTTCGAATATGGATACTAGCTCTACTTAAGAAGCTATTCTAAAAGTTATAATATTTATGGTTTGGCCTTGCCAAAATTTTTCTAAGTGTATTGATATTACTCTCACAAAGTGGAACAACAATTCTTTAGAACTATCTCTGAAATCTCATTTCTAGGATTTATCATATAAATATTTTAACTATGTCAATTCTAGTTAAGCGTATACCTCTTTATACTTAAAATAAGAATGATTATTTATCTCTTTGGTATTTGTGGTATTATCAAACCAAATTTGAATATACCAATTACTCCAATATTCTTAATGTTTTGTGGTATTATCATGACGAATTTGAGTATACCAACAAACTTTAAAAGCTCATAAGATTATATGGTATTATTATAACAAATTTGAATATATTAATCAACTCCAAACTCATAAAGTTTTAACAACTATATGTTTGCCACTTTATAAGATGAAGCCACGGGTTATGAACCACATGAAAATTCTTCGCTAAGACCTCCCACTGAGATCATAGAGCATGTTCTAGTGATTAAGACTAGTTCTTCTGAACTAAAATCTTACGAGGTAAATTTTCAAACAAGTGAGAGAATATCGACTTGTCTAATCTCACATGTTACACCAAGTAATTATCAAACTATATTGACATTTGCTTAGCTTTGTATCCACTCATTCCCAATAAGGCTTTACCTTTTGGATAGACAAACTAATGTTTCACACAGTGACACTTAGTTTGATTCTTCACATTAATGTCATTTGTAATTTCCATTATTATGGTAAGTCAACCAGTACACAACCTTTGATTTTACTCAAAGAGATGTCGCTCACAATCTTATTGCGTCATCCAACTAATCAACACTCGGAACTCCTCGACTTGTGTGGTTGACAAAAGATTCACAAATAATCTATCCTTTAAAATAGTTTTGTTATTTTTCTTTCTTACTCTCACTGGGATAAAGTGTGATACCTGAATTCAACTATCATCTTATGTTATTCTGTTGTTTCTTCTAAAATGATAATCGAATTGGAACGTCATATTGTTTTAAAATGAAAAGAAAATAAATACAAATTTAAAAGGAAATAACATACATTCATTAATAGAAATATGTCTTTACAGAGTGTGAGAAGGATGGTTTTCAAAATGTAACCAAGATACAAAATGTTTTTGGTTATGAGAGAAAAGGAATTGATTAAATTCCATTTCACTTATAACCATACATAAAAAGACATGCACTATTTGAAATCCTGCAAGTCTTCGTGCACAACCCACCTTAGTTCCTCGAACTCTGAAATCGAAGTCAGCAACAAGCAGTGTCTACCCTTCTTGATCCAAAATGAATTCCCCTCAAGTTCCTGCCCACACGGCAGACATAAAATGCAGTGAGTCGCGATACTCAACAAGCAACACTTACCAAATGGACAACATTCCATTTTCACATACTAAAATATATAATCAACTCATGAAAACATCACATTATAAACAATTTCACATCATCGAACTATCACATGACAAGTAAAAATTCATATGGTATCCCATTCCATCAAAAACGATACATAACCTTTTCCAAAAGTCAGGAACTCAGCGATCCACACGTAGTCCAGGTACCAATAGACGCGTGATCGTGGTCAAAGTACGCGTGGTCACAACGACTGCGCGTACTTTGCTACCACCACGTTTGGATCTCTGGTCTCCTGTGTGAATCTCAACAAAACTCAAACCATACAATCCAACCACATTTCACATTATCAATTTAATCTCTTCACATCATTCAATACTCCAACCTAATTCTCAATCCGCATTGCACCAATTAACTACACATATTCTTGCATACAATCAAGCCATGATCAATCGTTCACATTTCCAAAACAATCAACATTTAGCATATCTAATCCATTCCCGCTCATAATTTACACAAAAATATCGAAATGACTACATACATATAAACACTCATATCATTAGTTCACAAACACAACCACACAATTATCAAATCCTCCAAACACTCATATAATTAGTTCACAAAACACAGCCACACAATTTTCAATTCTCCAAACACAACACTCACTTCTCCACTCACACACGCGACCATTTCCATCATTTAAACAGACACTCATACCAACGCATTTCATACCGTTAATGATTATAAATGAATGCACTCTAATGCATTTCAATGCAACGCTCATGACTTTAGACTCTCATATCCAAATTACGCCCTTATTTGGCCATTTCCTTTTGAGGTTTGCAAACGGGTCTCGTCGGCCGGGAGTATGTGGTTATAATTACTATGAACTATAGATTTTTACGCCCTTACTTGGCCTATATAACACCCTTAATTGGCCTGACATACTCGAACACTATAAAGTGAACTGAGTCCTCCACTGTGCCGCGGTAACGTATGTTTTATATACTACTGCAATTTACGCTCCCAAGAGCCATAACCACTTCATCAAATCCCTTGTTCACTAATCTTTCTACTAAATGCTCACATGCATGAACATGAATGTTAAGGTAATGCTCTCATGAACAACATATGCATCAAGATCATTTCCAAATCATACCGTCTCCAACATGAATACCAAACTAGTCATATAACCATTTAACATAGAAACACACTCATTCTTTCACAAATGACAAGTCACATAGTAACACACACTAAATCCACACAAGTTACCCAAGCTCTATACCTAGGCATCACATTAGGTATATCATCATCCATCATTACATTAACAATACATTATGCACTTTCCACAATAATCAGACAAGAAAACAACCACACTCATCATATGACATAACCATCACATTAGATGCAATCAATTCAACATTTCACAACACAAAGTATACAACCAAGGAATATTGCATTCATGTTGCTTACATGGCAAGCAACTCCTAACGCTCTGGCCGGGAACTCCCATCTCCGGAATTTTGACCTCCTATTATACAAGTCATAAATTTACATTACTCATTTTTGCATGTGCCTATGTAAGAACAATAAATTAACGATGTTCTTATGTTATGTGATTAGATGTTCTCATTTATCTATCTTCCTTCTTCTCTCATTAATGACTCCCAACTATCTTAACTTAATTTCTTTTCTCTTTCCTTCACCAACCACCATTAATGTTTCTAATAGCTTCATTTAAGTATGTTTTACAATTCTTACCATTCACACCTTCATTAACCCCAATTTCCTACACTCTTCCTTCTAAAACCCTACACGATTCTCCTATCCTTTATACACTCTCTCTTATCGATTAACACTCAATCAAATTGGCGATCAAAATAACCTTAATAGGGTCCAAAAATTCTTACCGAAACAACCGAACTCGGAATTGATCCTCAGGTTAAAAAACCCAAACCCGTCACTATTCACCAATGGTTTTCAAACCTCGATTTCGGACATCTAAAATAGGTTTAAACACCAAAATTTGTTACTAACGGATAGTACACAGATTAAGCTTTCCAACGAGCCATTATTTGCTCAAATCGGAGCTTAAACGAAAGGAATTTAAGGCCAAAAACTATGGTATACAAATAAAAACGTCATTCACCAAAATATACCAGAAAATCTTACCGTTATTCGATCCTCGATCGATTCCAAATCTTCCCGACACTAGGGTTTCACGAGGAACGACATTCTTAGGGTTTTTCGGCTTTGGAAAGAATGGTAAGGAAGAGAGAGAAGGTGTTTTGTAAAGTGTAGAGAGAGAGAGAATCAAAAGAGATATATAAGGTTTCGGTTTGGACGGTTTTGCCCCCGAGCACTAGTGGTTCACCGTCTATTGGTGTTTCTCTTTCCCGATAACCTTAACAACTCTCGTTTTTTATTTTCCACTTATTCTCAACCCTTTCACTAATTATTTATCTAAATTAATTCATGAAAAATTTATATACATTTTCTATATACTTAATTAAATCCGTTAATTTATCATAATTTTTAGGACGTTACAGATCTACCCCCTTAAGAAAATTTCGTTCTTGAAATTTAAAATTGTACCTAGTTCAGGAAATAAATGAGGATAACGGTGACGCATATCCGTTTCAACCTCCTAAGTGGCCTATTTTGGCGAGTGGAAAGTCCATTTCACCTTCACCATTGGAATTTCCTTGTTCCGCAATTTGCGAACCATCCGATCCAAGATTTCCACCGGTTCCTCCTTATAGGTCATATCCTCTGCTATCTCCACTTCTGGTTCTTTAATCACATGACTAATCCACCGGTTCCTCCTTAGAAGACATTAGAAATACATCTTATGATTTTTAATGGTTAACTCAAACTTATGACTAATCCACTTTCTTTCAAGAACTATAAGTAACGAATTTTTTTAAGAGAGCATATGTTTAAGTTTATGTTGGCATGTGCCACAACTTATCTTAACATATTAAGGAAAGACAAATTTTCTTTTTCTCCACTTGACTATGGTAGTAGAGTTTAGGATAAACATCTATTGTTCAATCTTTTGCATCACTTATACGTTTTAGATTTCTTGATCAGTTGCATTTATGACGTATGTCGATCCTTATGCTTTGAGTCATCTCATCCAATTAGATTCATATATATAAGGATCAAACTAATCTTCCTTATATATGAGAACTCCAAATATTATACAATTATTACATAAATCAATCATACTCAAAAAGTGATATTAACTCTTTTTATCACTATTACCATCACTAAGTGGTAATTTTATAGATTGCAATAAGATGAGGTTTGACTAATGGTTGCCCATATATTTCTAACATAGACATCACCTACAATTAGGAACTCAACATTTCATGAGTCACCCAATCTTCATTAGGTCACTCAACTTTTTCATGAGTTGCCTAATTTTTATACCTTATCAAATTTAACACATAAATTTTGGATTAGCAATACATTTACAACATTTTAGTTTGTCATTTGTGAAAATGCGCAGAAGAAAAATTTGTTGAAAATATACCCATTTTCAATAATTAAATAACATAATGGTTATTTTAGGTAAGACTGACAAAAATTGAAAATCATATAGAAAACAAATAATTAAGATTCAATAGCACAAATTTTTTTTCCTCTCATCAAATCCCTATTTTCTCTTATCTAATTCCTCTTTTCTCTTTTGTAATTCTTATTTTTTCTCATCTTATTCCTCTTTTCTCTCTTCTAATCTATCTTTTTCTCTCTTCTACGTTGTCTCACTTTTTTAATTTGACAGATTTTATCTTCTTCTTCTTCTTCTTCTTCTTCTTCTCTTTTTTATATTTTTTTATTTTCTTTTATTTTATCCATCTTTCTACTTAACTTATTCAGTTAAGTTCAAAAAAATTCAAATAAGAAGTTTAAAATAAGTCGACGTTATTTTTTGTCCCAATTTGTTTTAAACTATTTATTAAAAATCATTCAATTTAGTTCATATTAGTTTAAAAATTGTTAATAAATAATCAATAATATTTATTCGTCATAAAAATTCATATAAACATGAAAATGTTATTTTTAAAAACTATTCAAAATAGTTTAATTTTTTTTGGTTACAAAATAGTTTAATTTAAATATGATCAATTATGTTTTGAAACACATTCGACTATTTTGAACTAATTTGATCTTGTTTAAATTACTTTCAATCATATTAAAACTTTTTTAGTTGTTTTAAAAAATAGTTCAAAAGGGTACAAAATAGTTTTAAAAGTACAAAAATGTTCAACTAGTTCAAAGTAGTTCAAATATTTAAATACTGTTCAAATGGTAAAACTAGATAAGGATGGTTCAAAATAGTTTTAAAAAGTTCAAATCGTTTTAAAAATGTGCAAAATGGTAAAAATCAGATTAACGTGGTTCAAAACAGTTCAAAATAGTTTTAAATGATTTCAAATTTGTTGATAAATAGTCCAGAAAATTAGATCGATTCAAGTTGAATTAAGCTTACCATATAGTTGGATTGTCACAACCATTCATACAATCAATCTTCATTCCTTTCACCATGACTCTTACGTACAATTTCAAAAATTGAAAATAAAGAAAACATAAAAGATACAGTGTTTTTAAAACAAAAAAAGTTCTTGATTCATAATGAAAAATAAAGAAAAGTGAAAACAAAAAAAATGTAAAGAAAATGCAATAGAGAAGATTAAGTAATGGAAGGATATGATGTTCTCATTTAAAAAAATAGAAAAAAAAAATAAATTAAAGGTTTGATAGTAGATAATGGAGTTTTTTTTATAAATGTGAGAAGATGAAAGAGAAAAAGAATGTCAGTAGGAGTAGCTTGAAAGTTTAAGAAATTGTTAAGTTCCAAAAATAACCTCTTAACCCATTTAATATAGTCAAAGGAGCATAAACATTAAAATAAAAATAAAAATGGGCACAAAAAGAAATAACAACATGAGCATTTAAATAAAAAAAATTAAGGGTATTTTTTTTAAATGGATAATTTAAAAAGGCATGTCAAATAATTAAGTCATTAATTTTAGCTTATATGATATGAAGCTCATTTAATAGAATAACACTATCACGTAGAATGTACGAAGTTACAAACAACATGTAACGCCCCAAAAGTTTGATTTAATTCAAATTGTAAATAAAATACATGAAAAAATGAGAATAAATTTTTTGCGAATTGTTTAGGCAATAATTCGGTGGGAAGAGTTGAGAACTAGTTGAAAAGAATTATAAATTTAGAGGAAACAAGAATCGGGATTAATTAAACCGAGCAGAAAAGAGGATTACGAAGAGACTAGTGGGCCAT
>CANYCX013760859.1:0-16245 GCA_948193385.1 Breynia disticha f. nivosa
AGATCTTTTCAACAAAAGATCTCCCACTCAACAATGGATTAATATCCCTATAAATAATCCACTTGTTAGTGACGCATTTCGTAGGGCTGAGATTCACTTTTCGCTTCGTCAAAGACTAGGCTACTTAGGTAGGAATCCATCGAATCATTTTCACCAAAATGATTCTCAGTTTCTAATGAGACTATCACTTTCATGTCGGGGCACTTCCCATTAGTTGCCTAGGGCCAACCGCACCGTCACAGATCCATGTTAAGTCCAAACCTACAATTAACGTGCTAACTATGATACTAATCTACGCCCACTCTTGTATAGCAATAAAAAGCATAGATCTTAGCTCCACCTCACAAAGAAAATCTAATATGCTCAACTTTGGTAGGACCCATGCTTCGACGTTCGATACCTTGACAGGTTGTTAACTTATGAAGGAAATTTACTTGGCTTACTATTTTTGGGATTAATTTTTTATGATTCGACTGCTTAGCATGGTAAATGCAGATTCGACATTTGATAAGAGTTTTCAAACATTCATCAACGAGTATAACATGCAGATTCTAAGTGCAGAAATGTAAACGTGCAATCATGGGAAAATGATGCTATCACCAGGCTTATACTATTACATAGTGTCTTTGGGCTTCAAGTCCATCTCCAATGGGCTCTCCATCCTTCCTTCTTAGGCCTCTATGTCTGGACTCCCTCCTTCCTGGATTAGGCCTCCTTTTCTATACTAAATCTATTATAATGACCTAGACTAAGAAAATAGGCTCAAGAGGCCTTTAGAAACCCAAATAATAAATAGGCTCATAAGGCCTTTACAACCAAAAAAAAAACTAAGCCCATAAATGCACCATGCAAAACATCCAACATACAAATTCTTGACACCCATCTGGGCCTACATGCTCAAACAAGTTAAAATGCAACCCTACGACATGGCAAATCTGTTTTAAGTTTTAAACCAAACCATTAAAAGAAATTGTGTCTTCGGACTCCTTAAGTTAAGCTAGTGATGTGCTTGGGCCAAGCCCAAAATCATTCATTGAATGAATGTACTCAAGCCCACAAGACAAACACCAATTTATTTTGTAACAAAAATAAAATTGATCCAATCTCTCTTTTACCATTTTACACAAATAAAAAAAATAAGTGTAAAACTATATGAATGCATTTAATTCAAAAAAAATTAAAAATACATAAATGAAATTTCATGCACAAAATTTCCACTACCCAATTTCAATTTGGTCCCTAAATTTTCACAAAAATCCATTTTAGGTCCATAAGAATTAAACTAGTTCAACTAGGTCATTAATTCTTTCTAAAAGCACCTAGTTTATGGTTTTTTGTGTTTTAGGCCATAAATTAAAATATGAACAGTAATTAAGCCACTCTTAATTTCATAAAATCAATTTTAGGCATAATTGATTAAAACTATGTCAAAATAGTGTTCAAGCATCACATGATGTACCTAGTTTTTTATTTTATAAAAGAATAAGTATACTAACACGTGACTAGCCCTAATTAGGATTAATTAGACATAAAACCTACTGTTCTAAGTCATTAAAAACCCTAATTTACTGCCCTAAAAAAATAGCCCACGTTTTTTTACCAAACTAGTTACCAATTACATCAATTTATGGATTAACTGATTATGATGACCACTCTGATACCATTGTTGGGTTTCTAATGTGTTCTAAAGACTAATGGCAGCAGAAATTACACACCCAACACATTAAAAGATTGCCAAGATCATCACCAAAAATTGAGATAACCATATATTGATCTATAGTTGATAACTAGTTAACATAAAATTAAAGACTTTAAAAAAAACTTACCTTACTCCCTTTCTTGCAATGTCATGGGTGGTATGGTGCAAATACGTAACTACCACCTTGAAATACTCCGAGATAACCTTTGTGACACCTTTTCCAAGAACAACAGATGCAGTTCCTCTACAAAACTAACACACGGATTAGCAAAAAGTGTACTAGCACAAATAGATTTACGGTTCACCTTACGTATGTCAATCTGATGAGAATCTTACAAAACATAGATCACTACGATGATCTATCAGCCCTTTAATCTCTCATTATTTCTTAGAGAAAACCCTAAAATCAACAACATGATTTAGTGAAGAGGCTCACGGGTTAAGGACGGTGTTTTGAGGGACAGCTCTCATGTATTCAAGATTAGGGTTTTGGTTCTTTTTATAAACAAGTGTTTTAACTCAACCAGCTTCTAAACCAACAATCATAATACCATTATAACTTTGTTAAGTATTTAATAAAAATGAAATTCATTTAAAGAAGCACCTTCCTTGCTGTGATTTAATGTGGGAGATTAAAAGAAAATTTCTTTTAATTTATCTCACATTATTCTTGTCTTAATTTAAGGCAAGCTTCCTAAATTTTCTCCATATTATCTACTTACATATTTTATTTAAGACATCATATTTTATAAATAATTTTTTCTTACAAAACATGTAAGAAATGATAAATAATATTTCTCATCCATATTGGGGCTATTTACCAAAATTGGCCTAAATGCCCGATCTGCCCCAACAACTGGATTTTGACCTAAAGTAAAAAACTAAAAATATCCTTTTTGATTTTCCTTTATCCATGTGCGTTCTATAATATTATTTTAAAAAGGTAATGAATTTAATAATTCATAAATCATAGGGTGTCTCTAGTAAGATACTATGATCATCCTAGTCTAAATAGCTGACGAGTGGTGTCAACAGTTTCACTGCAACTCAAATTTATCCCTTGACCTCTCATATCATGATTTGCATAAGGAATGTCCTAAACACCTTTACTTTGCGCTAAATCACTTTCTTGATCTATATGAAAAAATTGATAAGTTTGAATAAATGACTTAATCATTTCATCTAGGTGCGGTCACACTCTTCCCAATCTTGTTTATCAAGCGGCTAGTGATATCTACTCTCATTTTCATGAGAGGGTCAATCCCTTCAATTAACTCATGCTCTTACTTGTAATTCTTAGCATGCCCAATCATACCCATACTTGTCAACCTTTTACGGTCATGTTCGGCGTATGTCAAAGTATACTAAAAGTCAAAATAAAAGACATATTGATTTTCTATCCAAGGATAGATATTTGACATTGCAAATAGTGATTGCAATCCAAATACAATGTCGCACATCTTCGTTATACATCCCAAATATCTGTGACCTGTAGAACATGATCACCTACAAAGTACATACTAGTCTTAATTCATTTCCATTTCCATGGTAACAAGCGACTAGGGATATTTAGAATGTTAATCTCATAACTTCTAGGTTCTACTATCAAAGTCCTCAACCTTGATACCTCAAGCGCTTAATTAACATTATTGGATATTTTATCAAATGCATACCACAGGTCAATACATGAAGTGATAAAATAATGCCTCATAATTTTATTCTTGAATAATAAAAGTTACAAATAATGTATTAGGCTAGGGCTAACACTAACAACATACTCATAACAAGGGTGACAAGTATAGGTATGTTAGTTATTCACTGATTCATATTAGATAGTGTGAGAGAAGTGAAGGGATTTGATAGGACCAAATATGCACATTTATTCCACTTATTTCTAGTTGATTTTCATGTCATTTTAGTAGATAAACGATGTGATTTTATAAGCTTATCTTTGGTTTTGTTTTATCTAGGCCAGATTAAGGAACATGAAGATTTTGCCATGATTTGATGGAAAAAGAAGGCACATCGAGCGGGACCATTTTAAAGGCATAAACACATGAGTCACGAGCTTGAATCGGAGCTTAATTCATTGGCCAAATTAGACAATTTGATCATGTCAAGGCAAGCCAAGAGTGTGATGCAAATGATAAGTGTTTTGAGCTCTCTGGACACAATTAGACTCAAACAGACTCGAACGTACTCAAATAGACTCAAACAGACTCATGTGTTTGGCTTGCAAATTTTGGGCAGAACACGAACGTGCCTCAGAAGAGTCACGAACGTGACTCACATTCTGAAAGCCAAAATTGAGTCAGTAAATGTGTCACGAACGTGACTCATTCGTGACTCAACAAAAATAGGGTTTGTTATTTTTATTTTCTTGCCTTTTGGACCCCATTTGGCTAGAGGGAAATGAGGCAAGAAGCAAGGGTTTTGTGTTCTTCTCTTCCTCCCTTTATGTTCCTTTTTCTTTATTTGTTTTTGCTCTTTCACCTAACCATGTTAGGCTAAGGTTTTTATTGGGTTTTCCTTCATGTAAATAGATGACTTATGCTTTTATCACTTAATGGATATCTTGAGGTTTTGTTTGTTGAATGGCTTATCTTTATACTTGAATGATTGTCTTTTTGGTTGTGCTTCATGAATGAATGATTGTTATGGGCAATTGTGGTTGATTGTTATTAGCGGCCCTATGCCAGAATTGCAAAAGCCGAGGTTTAGGGAGGGCTAAATCATTACTTGAATCTATGTCGAGAAAAACCTAGTAATGTCTAGCATTAGATATTCATAGATATCAATTAATCGATTGCACTTTAGGAACAAATGATTGCATTTGCTTGTTGATTATTCATTGTTAGTAATCATATTCCGGAGTTACGAAAGCCTAGGTTTAGGAAGGCTAATCAAATAGAGTTAGGGCTTGTTTGGATAGATATATAACAAATGACCTTGATGTGTTCGATGAAATGCCTAAGTGACTTGTGCCTTGCCTAGTTTAGTGTATCATAAAGTAGAACACTTTCTAGACTTAAGGATGCAATTTTGAGCATCTCGAAAGGGAGTCTTCATTGACGATAGTGCGAGAACACCGTCATTAACCTCAAGTCATTAAGCAACCAAGTATAGTGTCTATTGAAATCTAGGAAAACTCACATTTTTAGTCCATTATTGAGTCTTTATTTTAGTGTTTGTTTTTACATTTCCTTGTTCAAATCAAAAACCCCAAATTCCAATTCATGTTTATTGCTTTCCTTTATTTTATTGCTAGCACCAAGTCAATTTGAATACAACGTTCCTCGAGAGATTCGCTCCTGGGAGGCATACTTCCGCGGTGAAACTACACCGGTCTAGTGCGCTTGTTGGAGCTGGTCAAGTTTTTGGCGCCGTTGCCGGGTAATGGCGTATTTACTTTGATTTTGTGCTTGTTTGTTTTACTAACCTTTTTCTTTGTTGTTAGCTTTTCTTTTTGTAGGTTGAATTTTTTTAGGTTCATACGTGGACATAACCAATAGGAGCACTTGATATATTTTTATAAGTTATGATTTGGGGCTTAATTGAAGGGATTCGTGCACCGAGGGGGAGTCCCTATTGAAATGTGCGCGAATCCTATATTTTTGAAAATGATTGGAGTTGTTGATGAGGCAAATGGGAGACAAGCTCTGCCGCCTCATGGTGGGATAGAAAATTCCCCAAGGGAGATTATGAGGAATTTTAAAAGGCCTAGGATTAGGATGATCCAATCAAGCATGATTTTGAGTACGGCTGTATTGGATTATGAGCTCAAGGGGTACATTTTGACATTCTACCCAGTTTTCACGGGTTGGCTATGGAGGATGCTTTGTTATTTTTATGAGAATTTTGCACCACTATCCAAACCTTCCTTCTACATGGTTTAAGAGAAGATGAGCTTCGAATGACGTGGTTCCCACATAAGCTTAAAGACAAAGCAAAGTCTTGGATAATAAATCTTCCAGGAGGTTCATTGACAACTTGGGATGAGGTGTGTGCTAAGTTTCTCGATAAGTATTATTCACCTCAAAGGACCATAAATCTCAGGAACAAGATTTGTACCTTCTTTGAGTTGAATGGAGAAGAATTTCATGAGGCATGGGAGCAGTTTCAGACACTACTCACCCAATATCCTCATTATCAACTTTCTCTTGTGTTATTCGCTCAACTTTTTTATGATGGATTATCGCCAATGAATAAGGCAATTATGGACATGGCCTCAAATGGATATGTGGGCAACAAAACTGTGATAGAGGTTTGGGATATTTATGAGCGAGTGGCCATTAATATGACAGATAAAATTTTAAGAGGAAGAAGGAGAAAAGAGGTGGATGAAGAGTCTTTCTACACTCATGATGTGAATTTGAAGAAAGATGGATCACCTGAGTGTATGAGGATTTTTATAAAGGAGAAGGATACAAGGGATGATGTGCGTTCTAGTTCTTATGGTGGTGTCAACCACATGGAGGACACATGTGTTTATTACACTACACCAAACAATTGGGAAATGAGTTGTGTAGGTTTTGAGGATGATAATTTTGGCAAATTTGGATTCAACCAACAACTTAAGCCACCGACCCATTTTCCAACATCGATGACTTGAGATGGAGGACCAATCCATACGTGGGATGTGGAGTAACTTGGAGCACGACATTCCTCCACCTCCACCTATGCCTTGCCAATCTCCTAACCAAACTACCTCTCTTCCTCGTAGTTATATATAGAGAGAGCCACCACATGTCCCCAACCATCTATATCAAAAACCTTCATATCCATCACCACCACTAAAGGCAACCCACCACCCACCCTTATCGCACTCAACCCAAAACACCACTAATGAATCTAAGCTCAAGTTTGAGGAAAAATTTATGGAGGCAATGGGAAAATTAGAGCAATTCATTGACTCTCAAGTGTCCTTCAACCAAAGATTGGAAAGTTTCATGGAAGGGCAAGACTCAATCAATAAGTCTACTTTTATTGGTTCGCAAAACTTGGCATGTCAACTTGGGCACTTGGTTGAGAAATGTACGGAGAGTGAAAAGTGTAAACCACCTAGCATACCTACTATGCAATGGATGATTGAAGATGACGAGGAAACAGATGTTAGTAAAATGAATAATGACTTAAAGATGGAGTCTACAAAGAACATTAAGGAGGGTTGTTTAATGGATGAAGTGGTGGAGGATTTGGCGTTTGGAGGTGATGTTCCACATATGAATACTCCTTGGGAGGAGACACTTAGAAGTGAAGGTGAAGTTTGTACAAACTGTGGCCACAATGGACGGGGTGAGTAGAAGACAAGATCTAAGTGCAGATTTTTTAAGACAATTAAGGTTAAAGGCATAAGTAACTCAACTACTTCTACACTCAAGAGGCAATCAATGTTGATCAGGCCTAAGGAACACAAGGTCACCTTTGCATGGATTCGAAGGAAGGTCAAACCACCGGCATAACAAGTCATTCATGATCCACATTCTGATAAGTGTTTTGAGCTCGCTGGACATAATTAGACTCAAACAGACTCAAACGTACTCAAATAGACTCAAACAGACTCATTTTCTCAGCTTGCAAATTTTGGGCAGAACACAATTCACGAACGTGACTCACATTCTGAAAGCCAAAATTGAGTCAGAAAATGAGTCACGAACGTGACTAATTCATGACTCAACAAAAATGGCCCAAAATGTCCTCAAATTTGATGATTTAATTAGGGGCATTCCGGACAATTCAAAAGTCCTAAATGGAGACTTATAAATAGGGTTTGTTAGGTTTATTTTCTTGCCTTTTGGACCATATTTTTTTAGAGGGAAAGGGGGCAAGAAGCAAGTGTTTAGTGTTCTTCTCTTCCTCTCCTTATATTCCTTTTTCTTTATTTGTTTTTGCTCTTTCACCTTGTCATGTTAGGCTAAGGTTTTTATTGTGTTTTCCTTCATGTAAATAGATGACTTATGATTGGATTACTTAATGGATATCTTGAGGTTTTGTATGTTGAATGGCTTATCTTTATACTTGATTGTTTGTCTTTTTAGTTGTGCTTCATGAATGAATGATTGTTATGGGAAATTGTAGTTAATTTTTGTTAGCGGCCCTATGCCAGAATTGCGAAAGCCGAGGTTTAGGGAGGGATAAATCATTACTTGAATCTATGTCGAAAAATACCTAGTAATGTCTAGCATTAGATATTCATAGATATCAAATAATCGATTGTACTTTAGGAACAATTGATTGCATTTGCTTGTTGATTATTCATTGTAAGTAATCCTATTCTGGAGTTGCGAAAGCCTACGTTTAGGAAGGCTAATCAAATAGAGTTAGGGCTTGTTTAGATAGAAATATAACAAATGACTTTGATGTGTTCGATGAAATGCCTAAGTGACTAGTGCCTTGCCTATTTTAGTGTATCACGAAAGCAGAACACTTGCTAAACTTAAGGACGCAATTTGAGCATCTCAAAAGGGACTCTTAATTGACGATAGTGCGAGAACACCGTCATTAACCTTAAGTCATTAAGCAACCAAGTATAGTCTCTATTGAAATCTAGGAAAACTCACATTTTTAGTCCATTGTTGAGTCTTTATTTTAGTGTTTGTTTTTACATTTCCTTGTTCAAATCAGAAACCCCAAATTCCAATTCATGTTTATTGCTTTCGTTTATTTTATTGCTAGTACCAAGTCAATTTGAATACGACGCTCCTCGAGAGATTCGATCCCAGGAGGCAAACTTCCGTGGTAAAACTACACCGATCTAGTGCGCTTACTATAGCTGGTCAGGATTATCCATCTTATGAAGAGAGAGAATATGGTCAGGCCTCTTGATCAATTTACTAGAGAAGTGTGTGGCCATACATGTCTTATTTTAATTTTGATATTCGTGGATAAAGGACTATGTAAAATTGCCAAAGGTCAAATAAATGTACTTCTTGAATGTAACCATTCAAGAATGCGCTCTTCACGTTCATTTGATGAAGTTTTATTCTCATGTGAGATGCAAATGCACACAATAACCTAATATTTTCTAACCTTGCAACTGTTACAAAAGTCACCTCAAAATCAAGTCCTTCTTCATATTAGAATCCTTGAGATATCACTCTAGACTTGTTCTTCACTGGTTCTCCATGTTCATCCAACTTTATTTTGTCGACCCACTTCATTCCAACAATTGTCTTATCTTTTGGTGAAGGTACCAACTCACATAATTTGTTTCTTTTGAATTGGTTTAGTTCTTCTTGCATTGACGTCACCCAATGTTCATCTTTAAGTGCTTCTTTGATGTTTTTGGGCTCAACGAGGGAGACAAATGCCGAGTTATTTAAAAATTCATTTAGTTCCCTCCTTATCCTTACCCTATCCTTCACATCTCTAATCACTTCATCCATTGGATGATTCTTTACATTAACCTAATTATTTGTGGTATAATAATATTTAATATCTTGATTTTAACTTCCACTTTATTGAGATTTTCTTAAATAACTTGAACTTCATCTTCACTTTCTTTAGTACCAACTTCAACAAAGCCAATTACCCTTCTCAGAGGTGAAATAATATCATTGAATTTTACATTTATGCTCTCTTTTACAAAGTTTTTCCAATTATTATAAAACTCTATATGTTTTATTAGTCAAATAATATCCTAAAAATATGCCTACATTCGATTTTGCATCAAATTTACCTAAATTATCTTTACTATTATTGTGAATGTACACTCTACAACCAAATGGATGAAATATAAGATGTTAGGTTTCCTACCTTTCCAAAGTTCATAAAGAGTCTTCGTCTTTTCCCTTATAATATAAACTTGATTGATCAAATAATATGTGGTGTTCATAGCCTTTGCCCAAAATGCCTTTGGTAGATTATACTCATTCATCAGTCTTTGTCATCTCTTCAAAAATTGTATTTTTCCTTTCCACCACTCCATTTTATTGGGGAGTCCTTGGTGATGAGAAATTGTGCTCCACTCCATATGTGTCATACAATTTCTTAAAAGGCTTAGTTTCAAATTCAACAACTTGGTCAGTTTTATTTACTATAATTGCCAATTGTTTGCATTTTGAACTAACTTACACCACTTAACAAACTCATTAAATGCATTGCTTTTATGGACAAGAAATCAAATCTAAGTAACCTTGATAAATCATCCACAATCACAAGTGCATAAAATTTATCACTTAAACTAATTTGCCTAGATGGTCCAACTAAATCCATATGAATCAATTCAAGTACTCTACTTGTGCAAATTTCCTTTTTTGCTTTCAAAAATCTCCTAACATGTTTTCCTTTCATATAAGACTCACATATATATTCATAGGAAAGTTTAATTTTAGGAAAACCTCTTATTATATCATTTTTAGATAATTTAGATATTATTGGCAATGGTGTATGTCATAAATTCCTATGCCACAAAAATGCATTCTCATTCAAGGTTATTAAACACATTCCATTGATGTAAGTATCATCATGCAAATTCACAATGTATGTATTACCGTGTCTTAAGGCAATAATGACAACTTTTCATTTTTGGACACTAAGCAATGTGTAGACTCGGACTTCACATCAAAATTCATATCACATACCTAGGACACACTTAAGAAGTTATATTTCAAACCATCAACCAAGAGCACATCATCAATGGTTGGTAAAGTTTCCTTACCCATTTTACCAATACCAATAATTTTATATTTGTTGTTATCACCAAAGGTGATAAGACCTTGATCTTTGGATTTGATTTTAATAAACAAGCTCTTATCTTCACTCATATTGTAACTCTCCAAATTTTCAATTTAATTAAAAAATTAAATAAAATACGTAGAAAAATGAGGGGAATTTTTTGCGTTTTAATATTGGGAAAATTCAATAGGGAATAGAGTCGAGATTTGTTTTAATAGAGGATTTATGAATTGGGAATTTTGATGAATTAAAAGGTTGGAATTAGCGTCGGTCGAGGTAGAAACAAAATTTACGAATCCAATAGGAGACTAACCCCAATAAGAACCATATAAACCTTTACCTCATCATTCCTTCCCTCCATTCCCACGTTCCTTCCCTCTTTTCCTTTCCTCCATAGCTAAAAACCTCCATCACCATCACTTTCCACAAAACCCTACTTCAAGGGAGAGTCCAAACGTGGTTCTTCACTTGAATCAAGGTGAGTATTCTTCATTCTCTTCTCAATCCCATTTTTCCTCTTACTAATTTTTCAACCCCTATAACTTTTCAATTCTAGCTCCAAATTGAGCAAATGAGGGCTTGTTGGAAAGCTTAAACCCTCTACTATCAATTTTTGCTTATTGTTGATGTTGAATCATAGATTAGGAACACAAAAAATAGGTGAGAAAGAGGACCTTGCAAATGACAAATTTAGGGCTTTATGCAAACGAGTATTTGCTTGTGTGTCATCACTTGGGTAAGTTTGTTTAGTGAGAAATAAGAGTGTTTTAAGTGTTGGATTTGTTGGGTGGTATAATGTGGGAGAGTTTGAAGGAATGATTAGGGAAATTAGTTACTAGGAAGAGGGAAATGATGGATTACAATGTTTGTGAAGTGTTGGAGAGTGAGGATCATTAAATTATATCTAAATGAACTTGTATAGAGTATTTATGGTGGTTGGTGTAAAGGGAAGTGAATATGGTAGTTGGGCTAGATGAATAATTGGAAGGTGTTATGATGAGAGAGAGGGGGAGTAATTAAAATGCATGTAATAAAACTATATTATAGACAATTATTATTCTTTTTGTAAAATTGAATGAATGAAATAATAATGTGAAATTTATAATGTTAATAATAGAGAATTCGAATCGCGGCAAGGGAGGCTCCCAAGTACACCGCTAGGCGTTTTTGGAAAGGTAAGTAACATGAGCACAACTTGTCCCTATACATATATTTTTTGTATGAATGGTTGATTGGTTGATAATGAGTGCTTGATTTATTGTCACTAGATGGGTGATTAGGTTACTTGATATGACATCGCTTACTTGGTATGGTTTGCTTGAAATTGATTATGAGCGTATGAATTAAAGCCTCTTGAT
This sequence comes from Breynia disticha f. nivosa, assembly GCA_948193385.1. NCBI lineage: Eukaryota > Viridiplantae > Streptophyta > Magnoliopsida > Malpighiales > Phyllanthaceae > Breynia > Breynia disticha. Next base: position 11,734 of record CANYCX013760859.1, read on the forward strand.
GTGCTTTATGTATGAAAAATGAATATGTTTTGATGTGCTTGTGGGAGTCTTGAATGTGATTTGATGAAGTCATGAAATGGTGTCATGTAATTGATGTTATATGTTCGTATAACATGATTTAGTTGATATAATTGTAGATTATTTGTATGACATGAATGGATTGATGAGACCATAATTGTTCTTTTGTATGTGCACATAACATTCATGCATTGTTGCCCATAGGTGGGTAAATAAAATGACTAAAAGGGCTCATAAGTGGGCAAGTGTCTATTGACACTAAAATGAATAAAGGGCTCACAAGTGAGCAAAGATGAGGGAGTGGTTGTGGGCTCCTAGGGGAGCAAAACTTTCGGGTAGTATATAACACATGCTACAATGTAGCACAACGGTAAAAAGTTTGGGACACCTTAGTGTGTATGAGTGTGCTACGAATTAAGGGCCAATAAGTGTGCAAATTTATATAGATCCAATTAATGATAACCGATACTCTCGATCGACGAGGCCCGTCTACAAACATCGATTTGGGACACTAAGGTGCCAATAAAAATGAATTTGATATGGGATCATGGGTGATCATGCTAAAGGAATGCATTAGTTGGCATGCATTTTCATTTTCATCATATTGCATAAATGTGCATGATTACATAGGATTTAAGAAATGAAGTGAATTGAGGTCATGATTATGTGTGAGTTGTAGATATGTGAAATGTTTTGGGAATGGAAATGGTTAATCATGATGTGGTATGCCTTTATACTGGATATGGATTGATTATGGTTGCCGTTTTCGTAAGATGATGAAGAGGGATTGTGATGCCATGTTATGTGTAGTGTGATCATGTGGGATTGGTCATTTCTGCGCTTAATATGGTTGAGCTTCAAGTACAAGTGTGGTGTGAATTATGGGATTTAATTGCTTGAACTTGCTTGTATGTTTAAGGATTGATATGGTGTTGAGTTGAACTCAAAATTGGCTAACTATAAGTGACTGCCAACCAGTCATGTTCGTGACAGTCCTCAGTCATGATTGTGACTGGCCTTCTGGCCAAAATAGTGATTAATAGCAACTAGTCACGTTCATGACTGGTCTCTGGAGGCCATTTTCTTCCTAAAATTGAGTGTCACAAACGTTCGTGACACTACTTATGGAATGCAAATGAATGCATTCAAGTGATGTCACGAATGAGGTAAGGGCATCACGTTGGTGACTCTAAAATGTGGCACAATGAGTCACGAACGTGACCCTAGTTCTAAATACATTTTTACCTTAACTTCATGAGTCACGAACGTGATAACTGGAGTCACAAACATGATCACGCTTCTGGTTACTAATGCCATCCGAATTTGAGTCACGAATGCAACCCTCTTCTGAGTCACAAACGTGACAATAATGGTCACGAATGGGACTCAGTTTCTGGACACAAAAAATCCACTTGGAAGATGAATCACGAGTGCCCTTAGCATGCCCCCATTCATGACACCAGAAGTCACGAACGTGACTGGTGTTCTAGCCCACTTTTCTTTAAGGTTTTGGGAGTCCCGAATGGGAGCTTTTGGGCAGCATCACTCGTGGTTAATTTTCCATGAACGTGATGTGTGTTCTGGATCAAATTATTGTGTTCAATTGTGTTCAAGTGTGTGCATTGTTTCTATGCTCATAACCTTAATTGTCTTTATTGTTGAACCAATGTTCATTTCCATTTTCTCGTAACAAATTGCCTTTTTGTTGAATGGCACTTAACTAAAAGAAAGTATTTGAAATGAACTCACAATTGCCAGTTGTGATTACTAAAACAATACAAAGATATGTTAGTTTATGGATACGATTAATGTGTTTGAGTGACTCCATATAAAACGGCTTCAATACATGTGTAAATGTGAACTTATTTGTATTGAGTTATGAGTTGTTTATAACTTTTTATAAACATAAGAATGTATGTATGAACACCAATTGTTTAGGAAAGTTTTCCATTTCAGTAAGGGTTGCTTATTGAGTTTCACAACTCCTTGCGTTTTATGCCTACTATATTGGCAGGGGCTTGAAAGGGATATGGGAAGGTGGTAGACTATTTTGCTTACTCTGACTCGTATTTGAAGGACAGAAGAACCAAGGTACGCTGTGCACTAAAGTTGATGTTGAACATGTCATACAAATGTTTTGTATTGAACATTATATTGCATATGTTTATTTTGATGGGTTATATTTGCAATGGAGTTTATGGGAATTCTTTTCTTCTTTAACCCTAGTAAATTTTGGAAACCTTGATCATTTTGGGATATCCCCAATTGTAAACCCTTATATAGTTTTATTCCAGTAATGACATGCATATTTTATATATTTGGAAGTGTGAAAATGGATCCTTATACTTTAAACCATTGTATTTTATAATTATATTTTCAAAAATTTATGATTTTCGAATGTGAGTACCACACGTGAAAGTTTATAGTCTATTACAAATAAGTATTAGTTGAATTTGGGGGTCACATTTAGTGGTACCAGAGCCTAGGTTTGTTGAAAACCTTGGTTCCTTAGGTATAGGTCATGAATTGTGCATTAACATGTGCTCTTTAATGTTGCATACATGCCAAATCTTGTGGAAAAAATGCATTGTTTTCATCATAATGCATTGTTTTATTATGTTTCCATAATAAAACTCTCTTTCATTCTTCATGTTTTAGAAATGGAAGAGGGACAGGATGATAGTGTACACGAGGCCGCCGGTTCTTTAGAGTCGGTACAGGAGAATACTAATATCCCTAATGCAAGCGAGCAAAACCACTCTAACCCTCAAGTTCAAGCTCAACACCTGGCTATACAACAACTCCTAGATCTAATAGGCACAACCGTGATAGATCAAGTTCTTAAACCTCAAAGGTTGGAGATAGACCGAAACTATGAGCAAATTCAGAAGCTTGAAGGAAAACCCTTCTCCGGTACTACTGATCCCTCTATTACTGAAGATTGGATGAGGGACACAGAGAGAATGTTAAGGAGGATGAGTTGTACCTCCATCTAGAAAGTTCAGTATGTTACATCCTTGCAGGAGGGTCAATCAATTAATTGGTGGGATATGGTTTTTGGAAGCTTGAACGAGCCTCTCACCATGACTTGGGAGGAATTCCAGAAAGTTTTTACTGAGAAGTACACCCCTCCACTGTACAGGAGAGAGAAGAAAGCTGAGTTTTTTAAGCTGGAGCAAAGAGATCTCTCTATAGCAGATTATGAGGTGAAGTTCACACATCTCTCCAAATATGCTCCAGAGAAAGTGGCAACGGATGAGGCTAAAAGAGATTGGTTTGAGATAGGTTTAAAGCGGGAGGTTAATCTCTTGCTGGAAATACAACCTACCAGCTATTCAGCTCTGCTTACGGCTACCTTACGAGCAGAGAAGGCTCTTGTGGAGGAGAAGCATCAAGAGGTCAATAAGGCCAAATATACTGGAAGCTTTGGTAGGGAGAAGAGCTTCAATTCTCATGGGACCAGAGTGACCAAAGAATCTAAGAAGCATAGTGGCAGGGGATCAGGCTCTGTAGGGAACTTGTTTACCAGGCCTCATGAGAGAAGTGGGTTCGATGGAACAAGGAATCCAGATGCGATCTACTACTATTGCTAGAAGAAGGGACACCTGCCTAGAGACTGTTATAAGAAGAAGAATGATGAGGTACAGTGTTGGGGATAATCATACCAGTGCTAGTGGGAGCAGGGGTTCAGGGGCACCTTTTGGGAGGGTTGGATCACACTCTAAAGGTCCTCGGACTAACCAGCCATTAGCATTAGTAGCACCTTAAGCCAGAGTCTATATCATAGCTGGAGAAGATGTTATGGATAACCCGAACGTCATTTCTGGTACTATTTACATTTTGGGTCTATCTACATACATTCTTATTGATTCTAGTGTATCCTGCTCATTTATTGATTATGAACATGCATTAAAACTGAATATAAAGATAGAAACTCTAGATTGTGTCATAGGGGTGACAATGCCCTCTAGGGAAATAATGAGGGTGAATAAAGTTGTGAGGTCTTGTCTGATAGTGATAGGCAACTGAGAATAACAAGTGGATTTAGTGACAATCCATTTGAAGGATTTTGAGTCGATCCTAAGCAAGGACTAGCTGTCGAAACATAGAGCAGTGGTTGACTTTTTTTCGAAAGAAGTAACTATCGAGGTTGACGGGCACAAGGAAATTTTGTTTGTGGGCGCTAGAAAGGTGGTACTCTCTTATTTAATATCTGCAGTGCAAGCAGTGAGTTTGATGAAAGAAGGTTACGAGGCGTATCTGGCTAGTGTGGTAGACACTATGAAGGCCAGTGTGGGAGTGTTAGAAGTTCCAATGGTACGTGAATATCTGAACGTGTTTCTGAAGGATCTTCCTACACTACAAGATTCTGCGCGTTTAGCGTCCAAAATTTAGCGTCCAACTAAATTTGGACGCTAAATTTAAGCATTTAGAGTCCACGTGGACGCCAAATTTTTAGAGTCCACGTGGACGCAAAATTTAGCGTCCACGTGG
>CANYCX013761238.1:0-13865 GCA_948193385.1 Breynia disticha f. nivosa
AGTTCATTTTTGAATAAATACCATATTTAGCATTATATACTTTTTTTTCTTTTTAAAACATACGTTAGGAGGGATAACATGAGATCACAATTTGTGCAAAACATGGAAGCCGTAGAAACATTTAAACCAAATATGATTTTAACAATGTGGAAGCCAGGAAAATGGGTTACATGCCATTACACGATTTCCATATAAGTTGAAGTATACATGCATGTAAATCAATACAACTAAAGCCCTAAGAGCTTGACCTTCAGCATCGCACTGCTAGCCTCGCAGCTCATGTCGTCCCGTCCCTGGTACCTGTCACTCTGCACAGAATCCAGCGAAACACAGGTGAGTATTTTTAAACACTCAGTAAGGTTGTCCCTCAGTGTCGCTACATTCCAGGTTGAAGGGGAGTCCTCGGCCCGTCCGGCCTATCCTCCATCATGGAACCCTAAAGCCATGCCACAACAATCATTCATACATTCAAATCATAATCCATTCATAAATCTCATATAAAAGCATATTCACAATCGAGTCATGTCATTTTACCGTTATACGGCATATCACCTTCTTAAAACATAAGCCTCCAAATGCCATCAATTCAAGCAATTCATAACAAGCCCCACATGTATACAATTCCACATAAACATATAACACAATCTCATTCATGAGCACATATCATTCATCACATGTAATCAATCATGATTCACAACAATTCATCACCATAGAAAATAAATCACAATTCACATGACTGTATCAACACACATGCACTCAATCACAAATCAATTCATATCAAAACCATCACGCATTCATTCATAACCTCATACTAGCGATCCATTTTATCCGATACAAGTCATACTCAACCACACATAAATCATATAATATCACATCTCAGTATCAACATAGTTCAATGCATTGTATGCAAGTGAATGAGAATGAAATGTTAATACATTTCCACATAGATATGCACCCCGGGGTCTGAAATCATCGGGTCTAGCCCAACATCAAATCATCGAGCTCTCGCTTGACATCAAATCATCGGGACTGGCCCGAAATCAAATCATATTTGGGCTAATTCCCCTATTTTTCTCAATCCACCGGGCCTTGCTCGGTATCGAGCTCTCGTTCGGCATAACATAACACCAAGAGTCAAGCTCTTGTGTTCTCAACATTTGGGCTAATCCCCCATTTTATCACATATGAGCCATAGGCTTCCGTATCTCAATGCATGACATACATGTGCTCATGCCCACAGAATAATAATATGTATGAATGCAACTTCATACAATTCATCTCAGTTCTCTCAAAACATATGCACATGAATGTTCCACAATTATCCATACCAAGATATAAATCAGAATATTCACATCGGCCAACTCAGGGCAATACCATCATTCACGCATATAACTCAAGAGAGTTCAGTACGTAACCACAATGAACATTCATGTCGTGCATATGAAAATATACATGATTCACCACTTATAACATATATGGCCAATTTGGCCCAAGAAATCATCGAATCATACGGAAACACTTTTATCATACATTAGAAGGTTAAAAAATTTCAATGTACTCTTATTCTTTTCTTTAAGTCATTTTCCACTTAGATCCCACACATATGTCATTATAAGGTTTTGTATGTATACCCATGCTAACGTTATATCATATGACTATTCAATCATTCCAATCAGTAATCGCATTCCACTAATTCAAACATTCATGGCAACTAGTTTTTAGCAACTAGAACAGGGGAAACGGCCTAGTGGCTATTCCTCCTGACCGTTCTAGTCCCTGTCCAAAATTAACAAGGGAACAACCATGGGAAACGGCCTACCTGGACGTTCCCTGGCCGTTTTCACCTGCAGAAGACAACACAGATTGCTTTTCAAGACTAGTATCCTTTCCAAACACTTATCAAAGTTATAGGTCATTCTCTTCCAGGCAACATACACTTTCTCATCACAACATACCAATAATTCACACCCATATACACTTGCAAGCTGCCAATTCATAAATCATTCGTGCAAGTTTCACCAACTGGCACATTTTCAGTCGCATTACCATATACACATCAATTGCATAATCTAAACAAATCCATGTAGCAATAAAAGTACATATATATCATGATACGATTCAACATATCTAACTCATTTAGGCATACAACAAAATCACATATTCATTTACCCCTTCCAAGCAATTAAGGATCAACATCTTCCACTAACATATCTGAACAATAAGAACATACGAACAACACAACATTAACATCACAATACCAACCATTCCTACAATCATCATACTAAAACAAGTGGCAAAATAATTACATATTAAGCATACAAAACCATTCCACCACACAATTTCATACTCACATGTACAATTAACATTCACTCATCCATTCTGACCAAAGCAAGGCAAATATTACAATCGTAACTTACACCCAAATGGCATGCCATCAATCAAATACACACGTCCATAATCGTTCTCCTATGCCTAACAATCCCAACAATGCATTATAGGCCATCAATTAATCAATTTGTTACAATAACACATCCATAACCTCTTAAAGTAAGTGTCCAAAATGCACTTACCTCGAATTCCACGAAATTGGTCTAGGCTCAACCTCGCTCTGATGTCCCAAACACTATACCCTACACATGCCAAGCCACATTTCATTCTTTACACTATAATTTCAACTAAATTTCAACTTCCCAACACCCTTCTCTATAAAACCCCAATTTCCTAACCCTACAAGTCACAAAACCTCCACCATTTTCACAAAATAAACATAGATTCCTTAACCATTAGAACCAATCAACAAAACCCACAAAACCCTTCTAAAAATCTCCATTTTACTCAGAAGTTTACATGTTTAAGGGCTTACCTCGTTGGAAACTTGTAGAAAATGCTAGGGTTTGTGTAGATTTCGATTCCTGAGAACGATGAAAGAGTTCTTATGAGTGGATGGTAAGATTTTGGTGTTTGGAAGTGTTTGGATGATGGTCTTAGGGTTTGGGGACGGAAGAAAATCAGTTAGGGAAAAAGGGTATGTTTTGTGTCCCTTTAAAACTGAAACTCGCGGGTTTTAAACAACTCAGACGCCCGAAACGGCCTCATGGCAGTTCCCTACGACCGTTTCCATTAGAACAGCCACAGAACAGTCTTTTGGCAATTCCATGTGGCTGTTCCGTGCCGAACGTCCGTGTGAAACGGCCTCGAGCCTTTCCCTGTGGCCGTTCCAGCCACTGGAACTTAAAACATCGACCGTTTTTTGCCCGATTCAAGTTCTATTTGCTCGCCAACTTTTTGGGAACAAATTTTTGGGGCGTTACATTTACTATCTAGTATGCCATATATTTCCATATTAGAATAGTATTCTTAATTCACTTATTACCCCAATAGTAGTGACCAACTATGAATATTTAGAATATAATCTATTACTTCAAGGTCCTACAGATATATATGCTTCACATATGTCTGCGTAAGTCTTACGATCTATATTCAAGAAATTACATCAATATTTATGCATAGAGATAATAAAAAGATCTAATATATTGCTTCAACATTGATTATAGCTTAAAGACAATGTTTGTGCCTAAATTTTACACCGACAATCACGTTCTAAGCACTAGACACAATCAAACCTGAACCTAAAACAAAAAGATACTACGTGTCTCTCATATTGAAACAAAGATAACTGACATGTAAGCCCTAGCCCCAATACATTGTTTGTAACTTTTATTATTCATTAATAAAATTATGAGGTATTATTTCATCACTCCATGTATTGACCTATGGTATGTGTTTGATAAAATATCCAAGAAAGTTAATTAAGCGCTTGAGGTATCAAAGTTGAGGACCTTGATAGTAGAACCTGGAAGTTATGAGATTAATATTTTAAATATCCCTAGTCACTTGTTTCCATAGGAATGGAAATGAATTGAGACTAGTATATACTTTGTAGGTTATCATGTTCTATAGGTCACACATACTTGGCATATCTAACAAAGTGAATAGGTACAATGTGGGACATTGTATTTGGAGAGCGATCACTATTTATAATGTCGAATATTTATCCTTAGACTAAAAATCACTATGTCTTTTATTGTGATTTCTAATATACTTTACCATATGCCCAACATGACCGTAAAAGGTTGACAAGTGTGGGTACGATTGGGTTTGCTAAGAATTATAAGTAAGAGCATGAGTGAAGGGAAGGCATTGACCCTCTCATGAAAATGAGAGTAGATATCACTGGCCGCTTGATAGACAAGATTGGGAAGAGTGTGGACCCGAATGAAATGATTAGATCATTTATTTGAACTTATCAATTTTGTCATAGAAATCAAGAAAGTGATTTAGAACTAAGTTAGGGTGTATGTAATACGTCTTATGCTAATCATGATATCAGCGGTCAAAGGATAAATTTGAATTGTAGTAGGGTTGTTGACACTGCTCGTCAACTATTTAATTTAGGATGATCATAGTGTCTTACTAGAGACCTTTGATTTATGGATTATTAAATACATTACCTTTTTTAAATAGTCCTATAGATCTCACATGTATAACAGAAAACCAAAAAGGTATTTTTGATTTTTCACCTTAGATCAAAATCTGACTATTGGGCTAAATCTGGCATTTGGGCCAATTTTGGTAATTGGGCCCAGTATGGATGAGAAATATAATTGATTATTTCTCAAATGATTTTTTAGGACAAAGATTATTTATAAAATATGATGTCTTAAATTAAAATAAGCAAGAAGATAAAGTAGAGAAAGTTTAGGAAGCTTGTCTTAAATTAAGACAAGATAATATAAGATGAAATAAAAAATCCTCTTTTATATTCTTACATTCAATCACGACATAAGGAGGGTTTTTAAATGAATTTATTTTTAATTAAAAACTTAAAAAATTTCTAATGGTAGTAGGATTGTTGGTTAAGAAGTTTGATTAGTTAAAACTCGTGTTTATAAAAGAACCAAAACCCTAATATTTCATTAAGCTTGGCCGTCCCTTTAAACACTCTCCTCAGTCGTGGCCCTCTTCATAAAATCAAAAATTTGATTTTCTAGGTTTTCTCTGAGAAGGAAGAGACTTTGAGGGGATGATCATACCAATTGATGAACGTGGTGCTCTTTGTTTCGAAAAAATCTTATCCTTTTTGGCAAAGAAAGGTGAACCTAAATTCTCCGTTGTGCTAGTACACTTTCTGCTAATCCGTGTGTTAGTTTTGTAGAGGAACTGTTTCTGTGGTTCTTTGAAAAGGTGTCAAAAAGGTCGTCTCAGAGTATTTCAAGACGGTAGTTACTTCTTGGTTCAAAATACCCACTACATTGAAGGAGAGGAATCAAATTAAATTCTTTTTCATTAAAGTTTTGATCTTTCCTTAACTACTCTAGATATTATGGTCATGTATGTTATTGATATGAATTTTTGGTGAGATTTTGGGTTGTTATTTTTATGTCTTTCTTGTTTATTTTTGCTGCCATTACTTGTTAGACACATAGAAAACCCAACAGTGGTATCAGAGCGGTCGCCATAATGAATTAACACATGTTTGACCTAATTAGTGAACTAGTTTGGATCAAATGGGGGCTGAACAAGATGGTCACCAAACTAGGGTTTAAAATTGACCTAAAAAAGTACGGTTTAAGTTAATTTTAGTCCCAAAGTTGGCTGGTCAAATGCCATATTAATTTTAACTCATAAAATACAAAACTAGGTACTTAATTTGATGTTTAATAACTATTTGGACATAGTTTAAATCAAATATGCCTAAAATTGATTTTATAAGATTAGGAGGGGCTGAAATATGTGTTACAAATGATTTTGAGGTATTTATATACTGTTCATAAATTTTAATTAATGGCCTAAACGTAAAAACCCTACACTAGGTCCTTTTAGAAAGAATTAATGGCCTAGTTGAACTAGTTTAATTCTTAGGGGCCTAAAATGGATTTTTGTGAAAATTTATGGACCAAATTAAAAATTTTTAGTGGAAATTTTTTGGATGAAATTTCATTTATGTATTTTATTTTTTCGTGAATTAAATGCATTCATGTAGTTTTATACTTATTTTGTTATTTGTGTAAAATGGTGAAAGAGAGATTGAATCAATTTTATTTTTGGCCCAAAATAAATTAGTGTTTGTCTTGTGTGAGTACATTCATTCAATGAATGATTTTGGGCTTGGCCCAAGCCCATCATTGGGTTAACTCAAGGAGCCTAAAGGCACAATTTCTCTTAATGGCTTGGGCTTAGAGCTGTCAAAACGTGTCAACGTGTCATGTTCGTGTCTTGTCAACATACTCTGTTGACACGATTACACGCGACACGAACACGACACGATTATTAAACGGGTCAAAAATTGAAACACGTACACAACCTATTTTTAAACGTGTTGACACGACACAACACGATTAAATACGTTAAACTGTTTATTACACGTTTAAATTATAGCACGACACGACACGATTAAATAGATTGTCTGGTTTCACTTGCATCCTCTTTCTCCTCTCTTAAAAGCACACACTGTTCAAATTCAATTGCCACTACATTCTGTACAATTGTACGAGAACCATTTGAATTCTTAACCAACAAACTCATCTGTAAATAAATTTTAGCATTAAATTACATTTTTTAAAACCTAAAAATAACAAAGCCACAAACACCAACCTGAAACTACCAAAAACAAAAAGAACCAAAGAGGAAAAAAAAGAGAGAGAGCAAAATCGAAAGAATAACATCGAAACAGAGAAGGCAATTGGAAAAGAGAGAAGAAAGTGTTCGATCTACCATAAAAAATAGAAATACACTACGGCGTCGAGAGAGAGAGATGATGGCGTGCAGAGAGAGAGAAGGGAAATGAGAGAACAACAAGAGAGGATGGTGTGAGGGAAAGGCGGCGAGGTTGTGACAGGGTGATTGTGAGGGTCGTTGGTGAGGGTGAGGGAGGGTTGATGTCAGGATCGATGGTTATTGGTGAGGGCATGAACGTGAGGTAGGGTGGAGGCAGTTACGTGAGTTGTGAGGGAAGAGGGAAGGGGGGCTGCAGGCTGCTGGTTCCATGAGTTGTTTAATTAGGGTTAGTGTTGGTTGTATGTAGAGTTGTGAACAAATTAGGTTATTAGTATTTAGGGTTATTTTTTTAAATATTTATTATTGTTCATATTTAGATGCGTCATATATGTGTCTTAAATGTGTCGTGTCTATATATGACACGTTTAACCGTTTATATTAAACGCGTTAATCGTGTCATAAACGTGTCGACATGTTTATGACACGAACACAATTTATTTTGGCGTGTCATAAACGGGCCGACACGTTTATGACACGAATCCGTTTATACTAAACTCAAACCCTCCTAAGAACGTGTCGTGTCGTGTCGTGTAATCGTGTCGTGTCAATTTTTGACAGCTCTACTTGGGCTTAAAAACTTAAAATGGATTTGCCATGTTTTAGGGTTGCATTTCATCTTGTTTGATAATGTAGGCCTTGGGCCCGGAGGAGTGTTAGGAATTTGTATTTTGAATGGTTTGCATGGTGTATTCACAGGTCTAGTTTTTGGTTTGTAAAGGCCTTATGAGCCTATTTATTATTTGGGTTTGTAAAGGCCTGCTGACCCTATTTTCTTACTCTAGGTTTTAGTATAGATTTAGTATAGAAAAGGATGCCCAACCTAAAAACGAGGGAGTTCAGACGTGGAAGCCTATGAAGGAAGGATGGAGAGCCCATTGGAGATGGACTTGAAGCCCAAAGATACTATGTAATAATATAGGCCTAGTGATAGGATCATTGGCCCATGATTGCATGTTTACATTTCTACACTTAGAATCTTGCATGCTACACTCGTTGATGAATGTTTGCAACTCTTATCGAATGTTGAATTCACGTTTACAATCTAAGCCGTCGAATCATCGAAACATAATCTCAAAAATAGTAGGTGAAGTAAATTGCTTTCTTAAATTAATAACCCGTCAAGGCATCGAATGTAAAAGCATGAGTCATCCCAAAGCTGAGCATGTTTGATTTTATTTGTGAGGAAGAGAGAAGATCAATGCTTTCCATGCCGTCATGCAAGTGTGGGGGTAGATTAGTGTCATGGTTAGCACGTTACTTGTAGGTATGTACTTAACATGGGTATGTGACGGTGCATTGGCCCTAGGCAATTGATGAGAAGTGCCCCAGCACGAAAGTGCTAGTCCTATTAGAAATCGAGAATCATTTTGAGGAAAATGATTGGACGGATTCCTACCTAAGTAGCCTAGTCTTTGACGAAGTGAAAAGTGGATCTCGGTCCCACAAAACGAATCATTAACAAGTGGATTATTTAAACGGATATTAGTCCATTGTAGAGTGGAATTTCTTTGATTAAAGTCCTCAGTGACCTTGATAATTATTTTCTTTGTAGAACATGAATTCAAATCCGAATAACTCAAATATTTCACTGCGCTCAATCCATGAAAAGGATAAAATGAAGGGTAATAAAGGAAGGATCGAAACGAACCCAAAGCATAAGTTGGAGGTGGTACCTCAACAAATGCCTAAGGAGGTCTTCCAATTCACTTCATGGAATGGAAAGGGGAAAACCAAGAAATTCCATAAGCCCACATTGGAGGTCTTACCCCAATAAGAGCCTAGGATAGTTTTTTAACCTGTTCCTTTGGACATTCGCTACCATTGCCAAATGAGTGGGCATTGGAAGAGAAACTGTCCAATATTATTGGGAGGAAGAAGGATGTTGTGAGAACATATTCTTCAGAGATTTATGTCATTGAAATAAATCTCTCTATTTCAACATCATAGGTATTGGATACCGAATGTGGGTTTAACATTTGTTGCAATGTGAAAGGACTACGAAATATGAGAGTTCTTTCAAAGGACAAGGTTGATCTCCAAGTTAGAAATGGAGAAAGAGTTGCTGCCATAGAGATCAGAGAATATACTTTATGTATGTCTTCGGGGTTATATATAAAGTTAAAGGACTGTTTCTATGTACCTCCAATGAGTAGAAACATTGTTTCAGTTTCAATCTTAGATAATGACGGTTTTACTTTTGTTATTGAGAATAAAAATATGAGTATTCATCATGAAAACATGTATAATGGAAGTGGAATCCTTAATAATGGTTTGTATGTCCTAGACTTGTCAAGTCATGAGCCTGTTTGTAATGTAGAAAATAAGAAAGCCAAGTCTGATGAACTTAATCTTTCTTACTTTTAGGACATGCAAGAGAGAAACCCTTATAAAGACTCCATAAAGATGGAGCTCTTAGGTCTTTTAATTGGAAATCATTAGAAACTTACAAATCATGTATTAACAAGAAAATGATAAAGAATCCTTTCAACAAGAAAGGAGAGAGAACTAGTGGACATCGAATATACTCGGATGTATGTGGGCCATTAAGTACACAAGCCAAAGGTGGTTATAGCTACTTCATCACGATCATTGATGATTATAGTCGGCATGGGCATATCTATCTAATGAAGCATAAATCAGAAACCTTCAAGACATTTAAGGATTTTAAGAATGAAGTACAAAACCAATTAGGTAGACATATCAAATCCATTTGATTTGATCGAGGTGGCTAGTATATGAGCCTAGAGTTTGACCAATATCTGCGTGATTATGGTATAGTACCACAACTCACACCTCTAGGAACACCTCAGTGGAATGGTAAGTCTGAAAAGAGGAATCAAACCCTGTTAGGCATGGTTAGGTCGATGATGAGTCAAATTGGTCTCCCAATATCAATTTAGGGTTATGTCATAGAGACTGCGGCTTTTATGCTGAACAGGTGTCCTACTAAAGTAGCCAAAAAGACACAATATGAGATATGGACTGGGCAAAAACTAAACTTGTCTTTTCTAATGATCTGGGGATGCGAAGTGCATGTTAAAAGGTTAACATCAGATAAGTTTTCATCCAAGATAGACAAATGTTTATTTGTGGGGTATCCTAAAAAGACTAAGGGATATTATTTCTACAATACTAGCGAGAACAAAGTATTTGTTGCTCAGACTGTAGTGTTTCTAGAGAAACAAGTTGTTCTTAAAAGAAACAGTGGGAGTGGTGTACAACTCAAAGATGTGCAAGAGGATGTATAAACACAGATGCCCGTAGAGGATAGAAAGGATATGGACTCTACTCCATAAGAAGTTGTGGAACAAGAGCCCATTACACTAGTACCTAGAAGATCAGGTAGGATACGTTAGGAACCCAAAAGGTATGGGTTCATCGTAATTGATGAACACGATATCATGATCATTGATCATGATGAACCTGCTTCTTACTAAAAGGTCTTAAAAAGTCCTAATTTGGAAAAATGGCAAGAGGCCATGAAATTTGAGATGCAATCAATGCACGATAATCAATTTAGGGACTTTATTGATCCATCGAAAGGTGTTAAGGTAATTGAATGCAAGTGGATTTTTAAAAAAAGGTAGGAGGTATCTTCAAAGGTAGACTAGTGGCAAAAGGTTTCAAACAAGTTCATGGTATTGATTATGATGAAACATTTTCACCAGTAGTTATGCTCAAATCCATAAGGATATTGTTTTCCATAACTGCATATTTGGATTATAAAATATGGAAAATGGATGTCAAAATAGCTTTCCTGAATGAAAACCTCCTCGAGGATGTTTACATGAAATAACCTGAGGGATTTGTCAATCCTAAATATCCTAATAAAGTATGCAAGCTTAAGAGGTCCATTTATGGACTTAAGCAAGCATCTTGAAGTTAGAAGCTTCATTTTGATGAATCCATTAAGGAGTTTGGATTCACCAAGAGCGATGATGAGCCTTGTGTATATCAAAAGTTTAGTGAGAGCGTAGCAGTGTTCTTTGTCTTATATGTCGATCACATCTTGCTTATTGGAAACAATGTTTCAACATTACAACAAGTTAAACAATGGTTGCGTACGTGTTTCTCAATGAAAGAATTAGGGGAAGCCGAGTTTATACTTGTTATAAGGATCTATAGAGATAGATCACGACTTCTCTTGAGACTAAGTCAAGAAAAGTATACAGATAAGATACTAAGGCAATTTAGTATGGAACAATCCAAGAAAGGATTGTTTCCCTTACAGCAAGGGATTATTCGTTTTAAGAAGGATTGGTCATCCTCTAGAGAAGAGAGAGAAAGTATGAATAGAGTCTCATATGCATCAGCTATAGGATTTATCATGTATGCTATGTTATGTACTAGGCCGAATGTTGCTCATCCCCTTAGTATAACCAGTAGGTTCCAATAAGATCTTGGAGAGATGCATTGGTCTGCTATAAAGACAATTTTTAAGTACCTAAGAAGGACTAAAGACTTGTTCTTAATGTATGGAGGTTAAGAATCGCTTAGTGTTACAGGCTACATTGATGTTGCGACCCCGACTAGCAAGGACAATTCAATAGCGCAATCGGGATACATATTCTTGTTGAATGGAGGAGCTGTCAGCTAGAGGAGCTCTAAGCAGAACGCAGTGGCAGATTCTACAATATAAGCTAAGTATATAGTAGCGTTTGAGGCAGCTAAGGAAGCTATTTAGATCAAGAAGTTCATTATAGGACTAGGAGTTGTCCTATCTATCCTAGATCCTTTGGAGCTTTATGTGATAATAATAGGGCTATAGAATAGGAAAAGGAGCCTTAAAATCACCACCGATCCAAGTACATACTTAAGAAGTTCCATCTCATTCAAGAGATCATCAATAGAGAAGATGTGAAGATGATTAAGGTTTTAGGTGTAGACAATGTTACATATCCCCTAACCAAACAACTGGCAGGTTCGAAGCATGAGCATCATGTTAGGTCTTTTGGTCTTAGAATTATGTCTGATTGGGACTAGTACTATTGGGAGATTGTTAGTGTAAGCCCTAGCCTCAATGCATTATTTGTAACTTTTATTATTCAGTAATAAAATTATGAGGCATTATTTTATCACTCCATGTATTAACCTATGGTATGTGTTTGATAAAATATCCAAAAATGTTAATTAAGCACTTGAGGTATTAAGGTTGAGGACCTTGATAGTAGAACCAAGAAGTTATGAGATTAATATTCTTAAATATTCCTAGTCACTTGTCTCCATGAGAATTGAAATGAATTAAGAGTAGTATGCACTTTGTAGGTGATCATGTTCTACGTGTCACTGATATTTGGGATATCTAACAAAGTGCATAGGTACAATGTGGGACATTGTATTTGGAAAGCGATCACTATTTACAATGTCAAATATCTATCCTTAGATTGAAAATCACCGTGTCCTTTATTGTGATTTTAGTATACTTTGACATACGTCTAATGTGGCCGTAAAAGGTTGACAAGTATGGGTATGATTGGGTATGCTAAAAATTACAAGTAAAAGCACGAGTGAAGTGAAGGGATTGACCCTCTCATGAAAATGACAGCAGATATCACTGGCCCCTTGATAGACAAGATTGGAAAGAGTGTGGTCGCACCCTAATAAAATGATTAGGCCATTTATTCGAACTTATCAATTTTGTCATAGAGATCAAGAAAGTGATTTATCAATAAGTAAGGGTGTTTGAAACATTCCTTATGCTAATCATAATATCAGAGGTCAAGGGATAAATTTGAATTGTAGTAGGGCTATTGACAGTGTTCGTCTGCTATTTAATTTAGGATGATCATAGTGTATTACTAGAGACTGCCTATGATTTATGGATTATTAAATCCATTACCTTTATTAAATAGTCTCTACAGATCGCACATAGATAACAAAAAATGAAAGAGTATTTTTGGTTTTTCACCTTAGGTCAAAATTTGGCTATTAGGCCGGATCAGGCATTTGAGCCAATTTTGGTAATTGGGCCAAATATGGATGAGAAATATAATTTATTCTCACATGGTTTTTTAGGATAATGATTATTTATAAAATATGATGTCTTAGATTAAAATATGTAAGAAGATAAGATAGAGAAAATTTACGAAGTTTGTCTTAAATTAAGACGATAATGTAAGTTGAAATAAAAAATCATATTTTATTTTTTTATATTGAATGTGAAACTCAAAATTTTAAATTTCACTTATCTGAATAATTGATATTTTTTATGAATTGATATAATAATTAAGAAACAATATAAAAATCAAATCTCAGTCGAGGAGAGAGAAAGTAATATACACATTCATTTTATAAAACTCGGCCTAAAACATTTTTGACAAGAGGATACAAAAGCGGAAGCTAAAAAAATAAAGTTTAAAAATCAATTCAAACATCAACATGCATGTATATACATATACATAAAAAAAACATATACAATCTCAAAATCCAAAAGAAAACACCGGAGTTAGGCCTCTGACTTATATTGCTGGAAGCTCTGATCATTGCAGTTTTTGGTCCATAGAAGCTACCTACGATTTGCATAACATAATAAACAATCAGACATATGTGAGTATTTCCAAATACTCAGCAAGTGCTTTATTACAATTTAGTACATTATGTAATAGAATAACATAATAAACAATCAGACATATGTGGGAATTTTCCAGTGAGCACGGCTCGTGCCAGATGAACATGAGGTTGTGCTCATCATTTAATTCTCAGTTGGCACGGATCGTGCCTTATAGAGCACAGGGTCGTGCTCAACACATTTTCCCATAATCTTCATAAGCAAGGAGCGTGCTGTAAAAATTGGTCTTAGCATGAGGACGTGCTAACCAGCACAGGGGTATTGTTGACGCACTATTTTGTGCAATTTTGTTTCGGTTCATTTCAAACGCAATAGCAACAAGTTCTTTTATGCTCATGCATAATCAACATAACCTATATACCATATCTACAGTGAATGGTATCCAAAAACAGCACATTAACACACATACTTACTTGCACAAATAGTTATATCAATTACCAAAACATACTTCCATATCATA
>CANYCX013761360.1:0-10896 GCA_948193385.1 Breynia disticha f. nivosa
TACTGGCCCACTTTATTTAAAGATGCGCAGAGGTATGTTTTTATTTGTGATAGTTGTCAGCGATCAAGTAATTTCTCTCGCTGTGATTAAATGTCTCAGAATACTACTATTGTGTGTGAAGTGTTTGATGTGTGGGGAATCGATTTTATGGGTCCTTTCCCTACATCTTACGGTAATAAATATGTTCTAGCCACTGTGGACTACGTCTCAAAATGGGTTAAGGCGCAAGTCTTGCCTACTAATGACGCTAGGGTTGTTATTAAATTTTTAAAATCTTTGTTTTCTTGTTTTGGGGCACCTCGGGCAATTATAAGCGACAGAGGGACACACTTTTGTAACAACCAGTTTTCAAAAATCTTACACAAATATGGTGTTACTCATAGAGTGTCCACTGCCTATCATTCACAAACCAGTGGTCAAGTAGAGGTGACCAATCGAGAATTAAAAATAATTTTACAAAATCAGTAGAGCGTTATAGAAAAGACTGGTCAATTAAATTGGAAGATGCCTTATGGGCCTATCGCACTGCCTATAAAACACCCACGGATTTTACCCCATTTAGGTTGGTTTATAGCAAGGTGTGTCACCTTCCAGTCGAGCTAGAACATAGAGCGTTCTGGGCTATAAAATCTACTAATTTTTATTTGTCTGCTACAAGTGAACACAAGAAACTGCAGTTAAATGAACTAGAGGAATGGAGGATGGAAGCTTATGAGAATAGCAAGCTTTACAAGGAACGCTCTAAGCGTTATCACGATAAGCATATGAAAGCCACGAAGAAATTTGCCGTGGGCGATAATGTTCTGCTCTATAATTCCCTCCTTAGACTCTTTCCTGGGAAGCTGAAGTCAAGATGGTCTGGGCCTTTCAGAGTAACCCAAGTCTTCCCCTATGGAACTGTCGAGGTCTCACACCCCGACAAAGCTATCTTCAAGGTAAACGGTCATAGACTTAAACTATATCATGGATAGGCTATTGCGGACCTTGACAAAGATGTTGTCAACCTCGTTCCTCCGGAGCCCAGCTCAACTTAGAGGTAACCGTCAGGCTCGGGACGTTAAACAATCGCTACTTGGGAGGCAACCCAAAGATTAGGAACCTTTCATTTTTTGTCTTTTCTTCGTTTTTGTGTTTGTGTTTGTTTGGTTGTTTGTGTTTCGTGTCACAGGGCACATATTCGGATTCGTAACAGGTATGCGTCAGACATAACAATTTTTGAGAATCAGCTCAACAGCTTTGAAATGGCCCCTAGGAACGGCCTATGAAACCGTTTCTCATGACCGTTCTGTGCGATCATTTGAAACGGTTTTGAAAAACAGTTTTGAGTAACCGTTTCAAGGCCGTTCCCTTGGAAACAGCTTTACAAAACGGTTTGTATAACCATTTCGAGAAACCGTTCTGTGCGTCCATTAGCAACGGCCTCAAGGAACGGTTTCCAAACCCGTTCCTTGGTCGTTCCCATGCGAACGGCTTTTTGAAACAGGCTGATGGTCGTTCCCATTACTTGTTCTCGACTAAACATCTGAGACTAACTTTTAGCTGGAAACGGGCATTCGAAACGGCCTATTGGTCGTTTCCACTGGCCATTTTCGACGCGCGAGGTCTTTAAACAACCCTAAAACCGACATTTTTCACATTTTCAAAACATTTTCAAATGCCCTCCTCACCGTTTTGTCTCGTTCCTAACTATTTTCAAGCCGCTTTCACTCATTTTTTGCGCCAAATTCAAGGTTTGAACTTAATTTCTCTCTCTTTCTCACTCCTCTCTTGATTTTGTGCAATCTTGGACGATTTTTCATGGTAGAACAGCTAGGGTTTCAGGGAGTTTGAGTTCTTTTTGAGTGATTTATGTTGAAAAATGCCTCATTGCATGTTAAAGAACGATTATCCGTCATTCATTGTGATTTTTGTTGGTGGAATCATGTTTGGCCAAGATTTTTAGGGTTTTGCCTTAGGTTTGCTTGAGATTTGTTTTGTTAAAGGGTTAATTTAGTTGAATTTATGCTTAGGGAAGCTTTAGGTGAATGAATTGGCCTTGATTCTAGGATTGATTTGAACCAATGATTGATATATTCTTGTTTCTTTGGTCATAGGCTTGATGTTGTTGAGCTGTATTTGATAATGTCAGTTGTGAAGTTTGTTTTATTCTTGACTTTGAGTTGATAATTCAACCCTTCTGCAGTAACTGTTGCGTGTCTGGTTATTTGGTTATTATTTTTACTCAGCTTTATTCGTAATCTTCCTTGCAGATGTCAGGAGCAGGTCCTTCTAGACGCAGGAGAGCTGCCCTACGACGCCCTAGAGAGGACGAGATGGATGATAGGCTTGCTCAGATGCTCCAGTTTCCTGAGCATCCACATTTTCAGAGGTGTCTGGAGGCCCTAATGGGCAAACCCTTCTTTCCCATCAGACTGCCCGATGAGTCCACTCTTCAGGACCTAGGACTCCATGAGGAGTACGTCAGACTGAAGCGAGTTAGGGGCTGGGAGGAATTTTTCGCTATCAGCGAGTCCGCTCACAGAGAGCTGACTTTAGAGTTCTTGGTGTCCTTCACATTCGCTGAGCTGCCAGAGATGACAGTTGACTATCAGGGCATCAGTTTCAAGATTGACGACACATTCCACCGGATGTCTATACCAGATTTTGGTAGCTGGATGGGCATTTATGACGATGATTTTGCCCATAGCGATGAGTTCGCCAATCTACCCCTGGAGTTTCCAGCTCAGACAGACATAGTGGGTTACTGGCAGGAGCTGACAGGACGGACGAATTTTAATCCGAGCAGGTCCAAGGCATCTCAGATACATTCACATGCCTTGCGATACGTACACCGAGTTATAGCCACTACCCTTTTCCTGAGGCGGAAGAGCGCGGTTAATGTCACATTTCAGGACCTGCTGTGCCTTTATAGAATGAATAGAGAGATACCAGTCAACATTGCATACTTGTTGGCCAAGTCCCTACGCGATCAACTGACGAAGACGCAGATCGCCGGGCTATACTCAGGGCACTACGCGACGAAGATAGCACACGGGATCCATCAATTTCAGCGACTGCCAGAGATGACTGCGATCACTCCCGCTGAGCATTTGGACCTAGGAGTGCTCCAGGGGATGAGGCTGGTGGAGCGAGTTAGGATTGACAGCGTCTGACAGATGCGACTGAGGAGGGATGATGAGAACGAGTATCCTCAGCCAGAGATGGACCCTCTAGCAGCGGAGGAGGAGCACCCAGCTGAGGTGCCCGTTCCAGTAGCATCTGCGCCACCACAGCAGCCTGGTCAGCCATCACAGCTCGACCTGATTAGTGCTACTTTGGCCGCTATGGAGCGGAGGCAGATTAATATGTCGCGGTGAGCCAGGACTATAAAGATGGAGCAGCGGATGCAGTCGACCCACCTATACGCACTAGAGCACCAGGTGGATCAGCTCTTCCAGCACTTTCAGATTGATCCTGCTCCCTACGTGCCTCCACCGGATCAGTATCCCTACTACTTCTCGTTCGAGCCTTACTTCGGACCGCCACAGCGACCCGACTACTACACAGGGGATGACACTAAGGAGTCCGAGGACGATATGCACAGAGATGACTGACGACGCACTCTTAGATTTGATTTTCTTTTCTTCTTTATTTTATTTTTTTTGCTTTTAGTTTGTTTTCTTTTGTTTTCTTTCTTATTTTTTTTAGTTTGTTTCCTTTTTATCTTTGTTCTTTCATTTTCAGGAACTCATGTACTGAAGAATTTTATGCATTTATGTCTACTACTCGTCCTTTCTTCAGTACCTTTTTCTTTCAGTCGACAAGTGAAGCATTACGCATCTTCTACAAACATCTCACAACAGAGTCTTCAGGGAAGTTTCTGCCATTTTTCATTTTTATTCACCCTTAATTCATCTCTATTTTTTTATATACATTGAGGACAATGTATTGTTCTAAAAGTGTGGTGATGGGGGTTCATATCATGAAAAATGTCTTGCGCGTTAATTACATATTTAACAACTGTTAGCAAATTATAGTTTCTGGCCAGTGATGATTTATGTAATCGAGTGCATCAATTTAACTACATAAACATAACTGGTAATGAATTTTAGAAAAATATATAATATTTTGGTTTAAATAACTAAGCATTTTGGTATTCCTAGTTGTATCCCCATTTTAAGCACGTCAAACTAATTTTGGGTGAGTTTTGATTTTTATTCCACAACTGTTTATAATTAATAGTACTTTTACTATTTTGCAAATATTTGTGGCTAACTCAAAAATTTTTCAACTTACTAACAATGTGCAATGATATCAAGGTATAATTTCATATGTTGTGAAAATTACCCTTGCCCGATTGAACCTAAACTCGTAAGCAACAAAAAAATAATAATTTGAAAATAAATAAATAAATTTGATTGTTAAATTTTTAGTTAAAGCTCTACTCATCTGTCTGGTATTTAAGATATGAGTATGCAAAGCACCTTTATTGCGATTTTCTTGAGTAATCGGGGACAGCCACCAAAAGTGGTTGGTCTTCACGTAAAAAAAGAAAATTTAGTGATAAGGGAAACCGAGTGAATATGTTGTGAAGAAAATGAGTTTGTAGCAATCGGGTAAGTGGAAAAACAAGATGGAGCGTAAAACGCACTCGAAATTTGAAAAATCCTACTGACCAACTTTGCTTCTAACTTCCTTAGTCTTGTGTTGGGATTTATTGCACCATATTTACATTACAGCCTGAGTAATATTGCTTGTTTACAATTGTTTAATAAGTGTTATAACTTGCCAGGAATTGGTTCACACACACACGGGATCGTCTCTGAATACAATTTTGAATATGTTCTTTAGTCAAAATGTCTGTATTTAGCTTTTGGTCATTATTAGTTATGTGTTGTCTTTGAATTTATGCTTCTTGATTATAACTAAGACTGATAAATGTCAATTTATACTTATATTTTGTATTTTATTATATGACATTTATCATAATTTTGGTTTAATTAAGTGTTAATTCGGCTCAATTATTGTTATTTCTGTGTATTCAGGACTTAGAGCATATAAGGATGAAATTCAAATGAAATCGAAGCGAAAATCTTCAAAGAATACACTTTAAGGAAGCCAAACGGGATTGCAAACGGTTTCCTAAACCGTTTTCCAGAGACCACGTAGGAACTTCATTGCTATGAGAAATTTATGCTTGCCTCTTATTCTTCGAAATAATTTTGACTATTTGCTTGAGGACAAGCAAAGGCTTAAGTGTGGTGATGTTTGATAAACGTCATTTTATTCATATATTTTCTATATATTTTCAAGGAATTTCTCTGGTTTTTAGGTGAACTTCGGAAAGATATCTGCGTAATTTTATTCATTTTTTATACCTTTAGGTTATTCACGGAGTTTGGAGCAGAAAAGGCAAAATATGGGTCAAAACATAGCAAAAACCGAAGAAAATGAAGTGCCTGCAGTGAGAACCGCCAAGCAGAAGGGCCAACTAGCCGTTTCTATCACTGTTCATGTTCAGAATGGCCTCAGAACGGGAAGCTTGGTCGTTTCTCACAACCGTTTCCAACAAGAAGTCAGAACAGCCACAAGAAAAGGGAACGCTGGTCGTTCCCATTGACTGTTCCCATCGAACGGCCTGTCAGAACGGGTTCTGGTCATTCCTAATGGCCGTTTCCAACTTATGGGGCTCGAAAATAACCCTAGTATATAAAGAAATTTAAGACAAAAAGATGGGTTACACAGTTTTTCAGAGCATAGGCGGCCAAAAGAATCAATTGCAGAGCGGAGAGAAGCAAAAATTCAAGCCGAAGAGCAACCAACTCGAAGATTTCTTTGTTCGATAGTCGACTCGTTGATTTTGTAAGGATTCCAATGGGTTTGTTATCTTTTGAATGGATATCTTTAGTTTTGGTGGTTGACTTTAGTTTGAACATGAACTAAGTTGTTATGTATATCTAGATTAGACGAGTCCTATGATGGATTGCAATTTATGACTTGATTTATTTGCAGTTTTAATGAATTTTATTGGTATTCAATTATGGTGTTGAATGTTTTATATAACTTTGCATGAATAGGTTAAGAAATCATCTTGCAAATTAGGTCTCCCATAATTGAAAGGAGTTGCCTGCAATTCTAAAGATAGAATTACAGAACTCCTCCGTATTGGTGTAATACTAATAGAGGAACGTATAAAACTTAATGTTGGATTAGGGGTTTTAGTCTAAAAGAGATTTTGGCTAATCAACTTGATCTTAGTTGTTAATCTCATCGAGAGATACTTTAATAAATAATAGACGTTCCCGCGGTTCCATATTCATTAATTCGCATGTTAAATGGGTTATAAAAGTATGAAATTATAGGAGGAGTCGAGCCTAGGCATCCGTTCTTTCTCCAATTGAATTAATCCAACTCGTCTGTCCTGTCATTGCTTTTCTTGCTGTTAACTCTTTAATTTAGTTCTAGTTTTAATAATTGGTTAATTTTACAACTCGAAATTGTTCCAATTAGATAATAGTTTAGATTGATAGTAGTAGTACTTGACTATCTTCGTGGGATCGACATTCGATACTCTGTAGCTATATTGCTAGTCGATAGGTATACTTGCCTAGCGGGTTCTGGTAATAGTGTTCGCAGGATTTTCGCATCACGTACTCAGCCACCACTGCGCGTAGTTCAGGCTGATCACGTGTAGATCGCTGAGTTTCGAATTTTAGGAAAATGTTATGTTTGGTTATTTTTGTGAATGGGTTTCCATTTGAATATTTATTTACCGTACAGTTGTCTGGTGATATGGAAATTGACTGTGATAGTATGTTTGCCGTGGATGAATTATTTTATTATATAATATATGGAATGTTGTCCATTTGGTAAGTGTGTGCTTGCTGAGTCTCGCGACTCATTGCGTTTTATGTTTGTCGTGTGGGCAGGGACTTGAGGGGGATCCATTTTGACACGAGGAGGGTAGAGACTGCTTAATTTTGACTCCGACTTTAGAGATCGAGGAACCAAGGTGGGCTGTGCACGGAGATTGGTTTTGATTTAAGATAGTGCATGTTTTTTTTGTGTATGGCTATAAGTGAAATGGAATTGAATCGATTCCTTTTCTCTGATAACCAAAACATTTTGTACCTTGGTTATATTTTGGAAATTGTCCTTCTCACACTTTGTAAAGATATACTTCTATTAATGTATGTATTTTCATTCCCTTTTAAATTTGTGTTTATTACTTATTATTATTTCAAACAATATGATGTCCGGGTTTGATTATTATCTCGAAAGAAATAATATTTTAACATAAGATGATAGTTGAATTCGGGTCTCACATTTAGTGGTATCAGAGCCTAGGTTGTTAAAAACCTCGGTTCCTGATGTCATGGGTTTTAAAACCTATATTATATGGATTTCTAAAACGAGTTTTCATAGCATGCATGCAAGATTTTTGGATTGTGGATTTTCTTTTCATATTTCTAAATGGAAATCTTTTTCCTCATTTTTATGATTTATAATGGAGGAGGGATAAGGAGATAGTGCACAGGCAGCGGCTGGTTCTTTTGAGTCGGTGCAGGGGAATGTCATCATTCCCAACGCAAGTGAACAAGCACCTACCAACCCTCAGGCACAAGCTCAGCCTCAGGCTGTTCAACAACTTCTAGATCTGATAGGGGCAACCGTAAGGGAACAGTTACCACGAGCCCAGAGGTTGGAGATTGATAGGAACTATGAGCAGATTCAAAAGTTGGGAGGAAAGCCTTTCTCAAGCACCAAAGATCCCTCTGTTGCTGAGGATTGGCTGAGAGATACAGAGAGAGTTCTCAAGAGAATGAATTGCACCTCTGTGCAAAAGGTTCAGTATGCCACCTCGTTGTTTGATGGAGAAGCAATTAACTGGTGGGATATGGTACCCGGAAGCACAAATGAACCACTCACCATGACCTGGGAAGAGTTCTAGACGACCTTTGCTGAAAAATACACTCCATCCGTGTATTGGAAAGACAAAAGGCAAAGTTCCTGAAGTTGGAATAGGGTGACCTCTCAGTAGCTGACTATGAGGTGAAATTCACCCGACTCTCTAGATACGCACCAGAGGAGGTGGCAACTGATGAGTCAAAGAGAGATCGCTTTGAGATGGGGTTGAAGCGGGAGATTCGGCTTCTGTTGGCAATACAACCTGCCAGCTACTCAGCTCTGGTTGCTGCTGCTCTACGAGCAAAGAAAACTCTGGAGAGGAGAAGCCTCCAAAGGCAAAGAAAGCTAAAAAAGAGGGAAGCTCAGGAGGGGCGAAGAGCTTCAGTTCACAAGGGTATAGAGTGACCAAATCAAAGAAGTTTGGCGGCAGAGCAACAAGGTCTTCAAGCAGACCATTTTCCAGACTCAGTGGACGAAGTGTGTCTGAAGGAAGGAAGCAGTCCGGTATCGTTTATTTTTACTGTCAGATTACAGGGCACATGGCGAAGGATTGCTATCAGAAGCAGAACGATGAAGCTAGGGCACAACGTTCCCAGAGCAGTGTTGGTGATAATTTGAGAAGCACTGTTGGAAACAGAGGCATGGGAGCACAGTCTGGACGAGTTGGTACACAGTCCACTGGTTTTCAACCTAATCAGCCACCAGCCCCAGCAGCACCTCAGGCCAGGGTCTACGCCATAGCTAGAGCAGACGCAGTGGATGACCCGAATGTGATCTCTGGTACTGTTTATATTTTAGGTTTTCCC
This sequence comes from Breynia disticha f. nivosa, assembly GCA_948193385.1. Taxonomy (NCBI): domain Eukaryota; kingdom Viridiplantae; phylum Streptophyta; class Magnoliopsida; order Malpighiales; family Phyllanthaceae; genus Breynia; species Breynia disticha. Next base: position 8,694 of record CANYCX013761360.1, read on the forward strand.
ATTTACATGCTTATAGATTCTGGTGAATCCTGCTCATTTATAGATTATAATCATGCATTGAAGTTTAATGTAGGGGTAGAGGCTTTAGATTATATTATTTAGGTATCGATGCTGTCTGGGGAATTGGTTAGAGTGAGGAAGGCGGTAAAAGCCTGTCCAATTGTCATAGGTGACCGTGAGTTCCGGGCGAATTTGGTGGCGATTCGTCTGGAGAATTTTGGGTTAATTTTGGGTATGGATTGGCTTTCAAAATATAGAGCTATGGTTGATTTTTTTTAAGGAGGTGTTCATTAATGTTGGGGGACAGAAGGAGATACTGTTTGTGAGAGATAGAAGGGTAGTGCCTTCCTGTCTGATATCCGTCGTTCAAGCCGTGAGCTTGATGAAAGATGGGTTTGAGGCATATTTGGCCAGTGTGGTGGATATCACGAACACCAGCGTGGGGGTGACTGATGTTCCAGTGGTACGCGAATATCCGGATGTATTCCCAGAGGATTTTCTCTGGTTACCTCCTAGCAGAGAGGTTGAGTTTGAAATTGAAAACGTACCATGGACAACTCCAATATCGATAGCACCTGATGCACGCATAATATGAGCATAATTATCATATTTTATTTACGTATTATGCGCGCATATTTTTGAAATTCTTCTTAAAAATCACATTTTTAAACTGCTTTTATTGAAAAATTCATTTAAAATTAAAAATGTGATTTGCACGCAAAATAAATCATATCTGTATTGATTATCGATCGTTTTTACTCGGTTTATAATTTTTATACAATAATCAATATTGCTTTGATTACAGACGAATTCGTGGACAGGTTAAAATAAATAATAAAAAGAAAATAAAAAAAAATTAACAATTAAAAATCAATAATTAAAAAGAAAAAAAAGAAGAAAAGTTGATAGCTTTTACGTTGGCTTCCATTCTTTCTTCCACTTTTTGGTTGTGAGTTTTTCTTCTTTTGCCTTTTTCTCTCCTTTTTATTTTTTTATCATTATTTTCTTCTCCTAATTCCTCTATAAATGGCTCAATTTCATTCCCTTTCAGAGTTAAGTAGTTAGAGAGAGATTGGTTAGGAGTTAGAGAATTGGTAGTACGTGTTAGGAGTAGTGTAGTTTTTTTTTAGTTGAGAGTGTTCCAGTTGGAGAATTTTGGTAGCAGTCCTGTCTCAAGTTCTTCATTTTATTTCAAGTTTTATCTCTTCCATTTCCTTTACATTTATGTTTTTTATTTTGATCTATTCTTATTTTTATTGTTACATTTTCTGAATTTATTTATGTTTCTATAGGTTATTTTGCTACTGGAACTTAGCAGTCGGCATATTTAGTTGTTCAATTTTTAATTTATGTTATTGCCATTTTAATTTCTGTATTTTGTTAATTTTATTTTATGCTTTATTTTTATTTATATTTTGTTATTTAATTTCAGTATTTAAGATTTATTTACATTTTCTGTATTGAAGAATTTATTTTAATTTTGAAGTTATTTTCATTAAATTTATTTTTATTCGCATATTTACTTTTCTACAATTTATTTACGCACCCAATTTACTTTTCTGCAATTTATTTTTACGCACTTAATTTATTTTTCTGCAATTTTAATTACGCGCTCAATTTACTTTTACGCACAATTTATTATTCCACATTTTAATTACGCACTTAATTTTCCTGCTTTCAAATTTATTATTCTGCAATTTATTTACATGCTTTAATTTATTTTTCACGCAGATTTAATTAAAAACATCTTCAAAATCAATTGATTGAACATTCGGAAAAACAATAAAAACACACATGATTTGGTTCATTTAAATTTTCCTTGGGTTCGATAACTTGGGTTGTAAATTACTTCCCTTATTACTTGATTGCGTACACTTGCGCATATTTAAGACGTCACTTACAATCAGGACGCATCAAGTTTTTGGCGCCGTTGCCGGGGAATTTTTAAACGAATTTGCTAAAAATCATAGTGTTTGAGTTGTTATATAAGAGGGATCAATCTTTCATTTTTCTGCAAATTTTTATGTCTTTGTTTATTTTCATTTCTTTTTGAGTGTTGTTAATTTTATTTTTAAATGTGTTATTTCATAATTAAGTTATTTTTGTTATTAATTTTTATTATTTCATGTTCTTGTCTATTTTTATTTCTTTTTGAGTGTTGTGAATTTTATTTTTAATTTGTTAGTTTACTCATTATTGTTTA
>CANYCX013763770.1:0-11223 GCA_948193385.1 Breynia disticha f. nivosa
CAATATATGTAAATATAAAATAGTTAAATACATTATATAGTTAACTTTAAAGAATTAATAGTAGGTATTGTTAAATTTTTTTTATTAATATAAAATTAAACAGAAAAATATTAAGGAGTCTGATATAGCATAAATTATTAGGAGCCTCAATTTTATTAAGGAGTTAATAAAAGATTGATAAAATAGAGAGTATGTTATGAAGGCGTTGGAAATGCTCTAAAAGGGAACTTTGGCGAGGCTTGCTTAACCATTGTTTTCCTTTTCAGAATGTGTGGAGTTAGAAAGCTTGTTATTCTTTTGGTTTTGGCAATTATGCCTGCCCTGATGGGAGCAACTCCACCAGGAATTGCTAAAAATCCCAGTAGTGCGAGGTGTATGATTGCGAAATACAAGCACTGCTATAACTTGGAGCATGTTTGTCCCAAATTCTGCCCTGATAGTTGCACTGTTGAATGCGTTTCTTGTAAACCTATATGTGGTGCTAGCTCTAGCACGCCTCCATCAGATGGATATGATTCTCCTCCAGTTTCAGAAAATCCTTCGCCACCAGAACCTGAAACCCCACCAACTACTGTACCTACTCCGCCATCCGGAAATTCAACTTCAGGGTCAGGTACTCCATCACCATCGACCAAGAAAGCTAAATGCAAGAAAGAGGGGTACCCTCATTGTTATGATACCAAGCATGTCTGCCCCGCCTCTTGCCCTGGTGAATGTGAGGTTGATTGTGTCACTTGCAAGCCTGTTTGCAGTAAGTTTTCCAAACACTTGGTAAAAACGTTCGCATACGTTAACAAACTTTATATTTTTGAATTCTTTCTCAGAACATTTGATCATTAAGAGGTTGTGACAACTTTCTCATTTGATCATTGACAAGTTGTGACAAGCCGGGAGCAGTATGCCAAGATCCTCGTTTTATTGGTGGGGATGGCATTACCTTCTACTTCCATGCCAAAAGGACCATGACTTTTGCCTTGTCTCGGATCCAAACCTCCACATCAACGCTCATTTTATCGGCAAGCGAAATCAAAACATGTCAAGGGGCTTTTTAGAGATGTGGGGTTGTGAAAAAAGTATTTAGCAAAAGAGGGGAAAGTAGAAATATATTAGCAATTAGGGGTAAAAATGGCTGACGTGTAACATTTTTCTTTTTTTTTGGTTTTACGTGTAACATTTTCTCCAGAACCAAGGTGACACAAAATACCAAAAGTTGTCCACTAGCTGAAAAGCATGCATGGGAATAGTAAATGCGGAGAGAGACAGGCTTTTCAAGAAAAATTATTGACTGAATTAGTATAATATTGATCACGAGTATACAGTATTATAGTGAATTGGTCTTTAAAAGACCATGTCTTGTCCTGGGAAAGCACTTCAAAATTTTTTCTTGTTTTTGCCGTTTGGTTTTGTAGCTCCAGCTTAGAAATTTGGTTCTCTCATTTTTTCTGGCAAGTGTATAAATGAAAATATAATTTGTTTAATTTATTTATTTACTACTTAATATTCTTATTTTTTGAAGGGGAGTATTTTTTTTGGTTATCTTTTTTATGTATATACTGACTATCTATATTAAGCTAAATTAATTAATGTTGTTTGGACAGGAATTTCTTATTCTGTACTACTTTTGTGATTTGAAGGGTGTAATTTTTCTCTGTAATGTAGAGACGACAATTTCCTAAAATATTTTTTAAAGCAAGGAAGTAAGCTATCACATTTACTGTAATAATTAAATTTGTATTATAATTTATTTTTAAAAATGTGTATGGATTAAAATATAAATTAATGTAATTGGGCAATATTTTTTTTGGGTGTTTGTTTACTATTGTTACTATAATTTATTTTAAAAATTAAGTAGGTGTTATATATTAATTAATATGTAGGTTATAACATATTAATTCAAATAATTAAAAATATTCGTTATCATGATTGTGTAAATATTTGCTAGATGCCAACGTCCTTTGCGATCTTTCACGGAGGAAATGTCAACGGGGAGTTTGGAGTGAGTTACTATGGTGGAGCATATACTACCGTTAACCTGAATCAACCGGTGCTTTACTATGCTTCATTTTATGGGTACATTAAAGATGTGATTGATGCAAACGCAGTAATTAATAGAATTGTATTTAGAAAACCAGTGTTATTGCAAAATGGTGGAGTGTTTTTTGGCCTTGTCGAAATTTCTGACAACAGTGATTTGGAGAGCATGTACAGAGTTATGCGACATTTTCCGCTGATGCAGTTCATTGAATTGTTCGTCGAATATGATTCATTGAATGTGACACCACATGGGTTTTTTGGGACGTTGTTACCGAACAGTCAACTCGAATCAGGCAGTTAACTTTATGTCGTATTGGTCTCCTTGTTTCGTTCCCCTTCCAAATATGTCGTATTGGCCTCCAATGTCATTTCCGAGAATAATTCCAAATCCTGATTGGAAAAGACAAAAGGGAAGACCACAATCGAAGCGCATCATGAATGAAATGGACTGGGGTGGAAGAGACCATATTGTATTTTGTTCAAAATGTGGTAAAACGGGGGACAACAGACGATCATGTCCTAGGAATAACTAATCACATTGTGTTTTTGTCAATATTTTAAGTTTTATTGTAGTGTTATCTTGAAGTTAACTTTATGTATCGGTGTAATGTTAATTTTACTATTATCAAAGCTTACTTATTATTATTATTAAATTTTTTTCATCTTTTATTTTAATTAATTTTATTTTATTAATAAATATTTCCAAAAAAATTATTTTATTTTTTATTCATACGTTATTTTATTTCATCATTTTTACTGTTATTTTAAATTAATTCTGTTTTTATGCTTCCTTTAAATTATTAGAATATTATCTAATGAATAGTATATGATTAAATTAATTATTGAAAGAATAATAAATTGTAATGATTACATAATGATATCAATGATTGAAATGGGTGTATGTGATATCTTTTCCCACTATTTTGACTTGTTGGAAGACATAATCACCCCTTTTCACTAAAAACAAAAGAAATCACCCCTAATTACTAATTATTTTGTAATTCCCCCTTTTTTGCTAAATACTTTATTTGACAACCCCACATCTATAAAAAGCCCCAAGTTTTCCCAACGTCGGTGCCAACTCAGTCGAACCAACTGGGGCTGCAAGAAGCCATTTTGAACCCAATGTCAACTGACTAAAGCACCTGTTGGGGGCTCGGAGTTCTGGACCAAATTTGCGTTCTACATTTCCATCTTCATTGTTGTACTGTTCCGAGCAGAACCGCTCACTATGACCAATTCTGCCACATACAAAACATAAAGTAGGAAGACGTTCATACAATATGCTCACCGAGCGCCATTCTCCACCCTCAACCTTGATGTTAAAAGACTTCTTTAGTGGGCAGTGGACATTGAAATCAACGCGAACTCATAAAAATGTTCTCCAAGGACCAGAGTAATTGTTGGGGTCTGATTCAACATATGAGCCAAGCTTGTTAGCTAGACCTTTTGCCACCGTTTCTGACATGAATCCAGCTAGTAGGTTGTGGATTTGAACCCACAATGTGATATTGTCAAGGACAACACTCAATGGATCTTCTCCCGGCAGAACACGCTTGTAGATGAGTGGGTGATTGTCATAAGGCCAGGGGCCACTCTCCATTACTCTGCCAATGTCTACTTCATGAGCAAATTGAAACACGAACAGTTGAGGTGCTCTCTCTTGAATATAGACCCCTCTGCCTGGGCGCCAATTCATCGCCATAATTTGGCTCATTTTGTTTAAGCGTATGAAGCGCTCCGTTAGAAACCTTTGAACCAATGCCCAGCGTAGGTCCCCTTCTGGTTTGTTGACGTCCTTAGCAGGAATGATAAAACCAGTAGCATTTGCATCACCATCTTGAATCTGAAATTCTGCCACACCTTTGGTTACTCCATTGACCTCCATACGTGGCAGAAAGATCGAAAACACAAAAGGTATAGAGGAAGAATGCAGCTAGTTAAGGAAATATATGCGTGGATAATTAACAGAAGAGACAAAAGGTAGATTCTGTACTGTAGGGTATGAAAGAATGAGAAGGAATAAGAAGGAAGGATAGACAGCACTGCAAAAAACTGTAAAATTGTCTACCCAAAACTGTAAAATTATCACAGACGCTTCACGTAAAAGATGTTAATCTCAGGTTTCATAATTTAAGTATCTTAATTTGCGCACAAGAAGCTATTACTTTTTCAACAAAGTACAAAAATTTTTAATTTGGTAACGTTTAGATTATGAGTATCAACTGGATTATTGATTGTTTTCTATATCATATAGAAATTCATGAAGAGTGTGTTTGGATGAAGTGTAAAGAAGGATAATGGAGGAAAAGTTAAAGAAGAGTAATTTCTCGTTTAGATGAAGAGTAAGGAGGAACGATGAAAGGTATGTAAAGGTAAGCAATGACAAAACTTACCCTTAGGATCTCAAAGTTACTTTTATACATATTTTTCAACTTTTAACCTCTGTAATTATAAAACTCCAAATTGTCCACTTATAATCATCCTTATTAACTTTTGTTACATGGCTATTTTACTAATTTAACTTTAAAATCATAACTTTACATTCTATTTTTTATACTCATGTGTTAAATGGTTAAATGTGATGGATTGGATGTATAGGGGAGTTGTATGTGTGCCTTGAAGGTTGTTTGGTATGCTAAGTGTTAAAGGATAAGTGTATGTATGAGGAAAGACTTAGAATTTGGACAGAATGGTTTTGGAGGCATGTAAAGTACGCTATTTTGAGTAATAACGTACGTTACCTACAATAAACCTACGTTACTAATGGCTTGGCATACGTTATTCATAGTTGCAATCAAGGGAAGAATAACGTACGTTACCTAGGGTATAGACATACTTTATTTTGCCCAAAAAAACTAATTTTGACCTGAATAACATACTTATGCATATCTAAAGTATCCTAATGATTCAGAAGGTTTTTGTTAACACATAAAACACATCATGAACTCATATGTGACATGTTTGACCTTGCCTAATTTGTGTATCGATGATTAATCTTAAGGAATTATATATACATGGTGGAGGTTAGGCCGCGGAGGCCGAAGACTCCCTTTCACCCCAGCATAAAAATAACACTGAGGGGTCGCTTACTGAGATAGAAAATACTCACCTGTGTTTATTGAATGTGTGCAGATCGACAGTAGCCGGTGCTGAGACATTCTTTTTGGCGGAGCTCGAGCGTGTGATACTTTGGGGATAGGTCGGCTCCTAGTGATTTTGGAGATTTATACTTTTACATTTTGTATAGCCATACACATGATAGTATATGTTTGGCACTTGCATTGTTTTAAACCGAACACCATTAGCTTCCGCATATTTCAGTTGACTTGTATTTTGGGCCAGTTTAAAAGAGATGTATGTATGTCATTCTTTCTATATATATTTTTTATATATATTTCTCTTAATTTGATTTGAGTTGTTATTTAAAAAGAAAAAAATGGGTGTGAAAATCAGAATTTGATGAAAAACGAATTTTTTGGAAACGGGGTTCACATTTACTGTTATCAGAGCATGGATTAGATTCCCTGCGGACTGTGCCAGAAAAATGTTTTCATTGCATCGTATTTCATGAAACTAAAGTTTTCAAATGGTGATTTATATAGGATGGAGCCTATAGAGGATGTATCACACAAGGTTACTGCCGAGTCCTAGGAGTCCGTGTAGGGACAGGGACCAGTCCCAGGACACGGAGCACCACTTGCACTCGGGGAGCACCATTTACACCCGGTGCTATACCTTTTAGCTCCGCCCACACCCAGTTCTATCATGTTATGATACTACAGTTGTTGGGCCAATAGGCCGGTCAACAGGGCGGTCAGCACGGTGGCCAGCAGAGGGCACCGCAGGGAGGCCAACAGAAGGAGAGCCTCGACATTGACAGGAATTTCTCGGAGGTGTGCAAGCAGGGCACTAAATTGTTCGAGAGGACCACTGATCCCGCTGAGGCTGAGGATTGGCTTCGACACACGGAGCAGATCCTTAACAGGTGTAGGTGCACGCCCGAGCAAAAGTTGAGGTATACTACCTCATTACTGGACTTTACGCATGGTACTAGTGGTAGCCAGTCCCCGGGAGCCAGAATGACCCTTCTACACTCACTTGGGCTGATTTCTAGAGAGAGTTTGTCGAGAAATACACCTCTGAGCACTATCGCAGCAAGAAAAAGCTAGAATTCTTGGAGTTGAAGCAGAAGGATATAACTATCGCCGAGTATGAGGCGCAGTTCACTCGACTCTCTAGGTATGCACCGGAGGTTGTGGCCACTGATGTCCAGAGGAGGGACAGGTTTGAGAGGGGATTGCAGTTTAATATCCGCACCCGCATTGCTATGAAGGCCCCTTCTTATCAGATGCTTCTGGAGACCGCACTAAGAGCTGAGGAGTTATTGGCCGAGGAGGGTCGTGTGGAGAGCAAGTGACTGAAGAAGTCTCATAGTTCTAGTGCTACTAGAGAATAGTAGCAAACAGATTTCAGGCCTTCTAGGAGTACCAGTGAGGGAGGTAGCCGACAGAGAGGTGGATCTGGGAGTAGAGGGAGCCACACCTTTAAACCTCCTACTCCTAGAGAGTAGAGTGCTAGAGGACATACTGGGGGAGACACTCGCCAACTCTGCTATTATTGCAACAAACCAGGGCATCAAATCAGATACTGCCATACAAAGGCCAGAGATGAGGGTAGGACAGTATCAGGACAGAGTAGCGTTGTAGATAACAGGGGAGCTCCTACTACTAGTAGAGGCAGAGGTGGTAGGACTATCAGTACCGTACCGAGGGCAGAGAAGTTTCTCAGACTGTAGCTGCGTCTCAAGCACGTGTGTATGCTATGACACGTGATGAGGCGTCAGCCAATCCTAATGTGATTACCTGTACTATTTCTATATTCGCACTTAATACATTGGTTTTGATTGACCCTGGGTCGACTTGTTCTTTTGTGATTGAGTCCGTCATATAGTATATAGGGAGTAGTGTAGAGTCTCTAGGTTACGTTGTAGTCGTATCTATGCCAGCTGGAGGTATCATTATGGTAGACAAAGTGTTGAGAATCTGTGAGCTGAAGATTGGTGAGCTGAATTATGTAGCAGACTTGATTGAATTGAGGATGGCTGACTTTGGGGTGATTTTGAGCATGTCCGTAGTGGATTACTATGCAAAGGAGGTAGTGGTAGAGGTTGATGGCGAGAAGAGGGTTTTGCTTGTCGGTGAGCAGAGGGTTATGCCTTCCTATTTGGTTTCTACAGCAATGGCTATAAGGTTGATCAGGGACGGATGTGAGGTCTATCTGGCATGCGTGACAGATTTAGACCAAAAAAAGCTAGGAGTCAGGGATGTGGATATAGTGAGGGAATATCCCGAGGTATTACCAAACGATTTTTTGGGTTTACTGCCACAGAGAGGTAGACTTTGAGATTGAGACGGTGCCGGGGGCAGCACCCGTCTCTATAGCTCCGTATAGAATGGCAGCAGTAAAGTTGTAAGAATTGAAGAAGCAGTTGGAAGAGCTTCTTGAGTAGGGTTTTATCTGGCAGAGTGTGTCACCCTGGGCCGCACCGGTACTGTATGTTAAGAAGAAAGATGGGAGTATGCGGCTGTGTATAGATTACCAGCAGTTAAATAAATTGACGGTGAAGAATAAGTATCCACTGCCGAGAATTGATGATTTGATCAATCAGTTGAGGGGAGCCACAGTATTCTCAAATATAGACTTGAGATCGAGGTATTGGCAGCTGCGAGTGGAGAGAACTCCATTCCTAAGACCGCGTTCAGGACTCGTTACGACCACTTCGAGTTCACTATGATGTTGTCCGGGTTGACTAACGCACCAGCAGCCTTTTTGGCTTTGATGAATAAGACATTCCAGACGTACTTGGATCAGTTCGTAGTTGTCTTTATAGATGACGTGTTGGTGTATTCTCGAGATCAGTTGGAGCATGAGGGATACCTGAGAGAGGTACTAGAGATACTTAGGGAAAAACAATTATATGCCAAGTTCGAGAAATGTGAGTTCTGGATGAGGGAGGTTGTCTTCCTAGGCCATGTCATATCTGCAGAAGGTGTAATGCCAGATCCCAGCAAGATAAAGGCGGTTCAAGAGTGGGAGGCTCCTAGGAATGTGACGGAGGTACGCAATTTCTTGGGATTGGCAGGTTATTACCATTCATTTGGAATGTGCGGTGTGAGGAGAGTTTTCAGGAATTAAAGCGGAGGTTAGTGGAGGCTTCAATACTTGTTTTACCCACCGATGATGGAGGATTTGTGGTTTATACGGACTCTTCTAAAGCGAGATTGGAAGGAGTGTTGATACAGAATGGGTTGCTTACACTTCAAGACAGTTGAGACAATATGAAGTCAATTACTTGACCAACGATTTGGAGTTGGCTGCTATTATCCACGCCTTAAAGGTGTGGAGGCATTACTTGTATGGCGAGACCTTTCAGATTCTGACCGATCACAAGAGTCTGAAATACATCACTACGCAGCAGGAGTTGAACTTGAGACAGAGGAGATGGATTGAGCTCCTCAAGGACTATGATTGTACCATCGATTACCATTTGGGTAAAGCTAATGTGGTTACGAATGCGTTGAGCCGGAAGGGTAGAGAGGATGAGGATTAGTGACTTATAAGGCAGAATCCTTATTTGCATTGAGAGCGTTGAGAGTAGAGCTTGATTTGGTTCAGCGGGAGATGTTAGCGAACATTCAGGTTCAACCCCAGGTGCGAGATCTGATAGAAGAAAGTCAGAAGGATGATGAGCACTTGATGAAAATAAAGAGAAAAGTTGAAAAAGGGAAGTCGACAAGTTAGATGAGGAAGGAGTGTTGTATTATAAGGAGCGGTTGTGTGTTCCTGACCTAGCTGAGGTCAAGGATTCTGATGACAGAGGCACATTCCTCCCCACTTTTAGTGCATTCGGGTAGCACTAAAATGTATAGAGACATGCGAGAGATGTATTGGTGGGTGAATATGAAGAGGGAGATTGCCGAATTTGTAGCTCGATGTCTGTCTTGCCAGCAAATCATGGCAGAACATCAAGCTCCAATAGGAAAATTGAAGCTTTTAGAGATAATAGGAGATAGTGACGATGGATTTTATTATGGGGTTACTGAGGACATTCAGGAGACATGATGTCGTTTGGGTTATAGTGGATAGATTGACGAAATATGCACACTTCTTGGCAATTAGATAGGATGACACTTTGGACAAGCTGACAAGCTTGTATGTTGCAGAGATGGTGAGATTGCATGGTGTACCTGTGTCGATTGTCTCAGATAGAGATCCACGATTCACTTCACGTTTCTAGAGGAGCTTACAGGACGTTATGGGTACCAGACTGTAGTTTAGTACCGCATTCCATCCTCAGACTGACAGTCAGTCTGAGTGGACTATCCAAACTGTAGAGGATATGTTGAGAGCGTGTGTGCTGGAGTTCGGGGGTAGCTCAGATGATCACTTGCCAATGATAGAATTTTCCTACAACAACAACTATCACTCGAGTATTGGTATGGCACCTTACGAGGCGTTATATGGTCAGAGATGTCGGAGTCCAACATATTGGGATGTTGAGGACCTACGGCAGATAGAGGGACTGGAGTTAGTACAGCAGTCTCTCGAGAAAGTGAATGTGGTGAAGAGGTGTATGCAGGCCGCCCAGGATTGCCAGAAGAGTTACTTTGATCGACACCATAGAGATGTGACTTATGAGGTTGGAGACAGAGTATTCTTGAGAGTATCGCCTTAGAGAGGCGTAATTCAATTTGAGAAGAAGGAAAAGCTGAGTCCGAGATATGTGGGACCTTATGAGATCATTGAGAAGGTTAGACGACTTGCTTACCGGCTTCAGCAACCGGATGAGTTGTCCAGACTTCACAATGTAGTCCATGTCTCGATGTTGAGGAGGTACCGTTCTAACCCGAGCCATGTGCTCAACCCTCCAGAGTTAAAGATTATTAATGATCTTACCTACGAGGAGGAGCCAGTATACATATTGGATCGGCAGATCCGACAGTTGAGGAATCGGGAGATTCCGATGGTGAAGGTGAAGTGGAGTTTCCACTCGCCCGAGGAGGTGACTTGGGAGGTGGAGAGCGATATGCGGGAGCGTACCCACATTTGTTTCTCGAGACTTGATGTGTTTGAGGTATGTTTCTAAGCCTTGTGATGTTTTGAGTTATAGTGTTAAGTTGGGATGTTGGGGTCTAAGTTTAGAGTTTAGTGATGATGTTGCAGTTTGAGTTAAGCGTTTGAATTCTTGAAAACCTAACTTGTTTTAATTTTAGGGACGAAATTTTCTAAGGGGAAGAGTTATAACGCCCCAAAAAATGTCTATTAAATGTGAAATAATGTTGGATTATGTTAAGGTAAGGTATATAGATATGTATGGAAATGTCGGAGAGCGAAAGAGGTCGAAAATGGTTATGTGCAGCAGACTGCACACCTACGTACGTTAATGGGATCATTAACGTTTGTTAATGGAACAGATGTGGAATAACGTACATTATTCCATTGAATAACATATGTTATTCATTACAGACAGCCCAGATCCTGCATTTTACTAACCTATTTAAATTTGGATAATAAACATACGTTATCGGGGTTCTGGACATGTCACTAAATGTCCAAAAACAACTTAAAAAGAGTCATAACTCCCTCCCAACAACCAAAACTCTCTCCCAACTTCCAAACCATCGTTCCGTAACCTTCCAAACATCAAACCTACCAACAAACCTCAGATTTCCAGCTTATTAACAATACATTCATCTTCAAATCGAGTCCTCCTCCCTCTAGGTTTTTAAGTGATGAAAAAGAAGGTAAATCCTCATTCCCGATCTAAAATGTGATGGAAAATAGATACATTTGGTAGGGTTTTGATAGGTTTTTAATGTAGTTCATGATTCTATAAGCCTTTAACCCTAAAACATACGATTTGGTGAGATTTAACAGATTAGGATTTTAGGAAAGTTTTGGGATTTTGGGGAAAAATCAGTAAGGAAGGTTTAAATAAGGTACATTACATGTGATATGGCTAATTATACACATGTATTCCATGCTATTTCTATGCAATTTTCATGTTATTTTATGAGAGAAACCATGTGATATTATAAGATAATGCTTGTTTCGGTTTATTTCAGGTGCAATAAAGGAACGTGAAGATTTCGCTAGGTTTTTTATGGAAAAGATAGCACAGCAAGC
>CANYCX013766702.1:0-18338 GCA_948193385.1 Breynia disticha f. nivosa
TTAAAGCTCTTTTCTACCAACTTTACCATCAATTCTTCATACAAAACTCATCCTAGCTTTTCCTCACATCTAAACCATAATCTCAGCATTAATCAACAATAATTCCAGCAAAGAATTCCATCAATTTCAGCAGCTAATTACCATTAAAATTCATTCCATCAACTAAATGTCAATCCAAAGTAAACTATCACCTTCAACTTCCAACTTACCTTAAACTATGATTCCTGCAAGGAAATCAACTCAAAATCACTTCTTGCTCAATTCCTCTTCTTTTCTGCTATCCCCTGAATCTTTCTCTACAGAAAATTGATTTGGAAGATGTAAAATGAAGTTTTGTCGGTTAGTCGATTGATGTTTATATTTTTTTTCCAGAAATCTTATTAGTACGCGCGGTGGAGTGTGAAGTACGCGGTGTCGTTATGAACTCGCGTTCTTTGCCTCCCACACCGTGTTCTTTTCATTTCCAGGGTTTTCCAATTTTTGTCGATCGTTTCGTGTCAACCTTCGATCAATCTTTCATATATCTTTATATATTAACAATAAAACACATATTTATCGTCATTTTACGACGAAAAATATCCAAAATGTTACACATATACAACATACACTTGTTTGCAACATCACACATAACATGTACCAAAACATATCGAAAGCACATAGCTCACCACATAACTATAATCATTCCAATTCAGCCTTCATATATCAAAGCAATAATCAACATGCTAAATATGAATGCCAACCTCAAGTATGTGCATATGAATGCTATGCAAACACATTCGAATGCCCCAGGGTATTTCTTTCTCTTTTCCTTTTTCCCTCGGTCCCACACTGACATCGAGAATCTCTCTCGGCATCAAGAATCTCTCTCGAAATATCATCAGTCCCAGACCGGCATCGAGAATCTCTCTTGGTATAATTCTCAGGCCCAGCCTAGGATATCGGCGCAGTGTCACACAATCAAACAACACAATGAATGAACAATGCATTCAGTGGACAAATCTCAATCTCATGTAAGTATGCCCATCACAAAGTAATCACATGCTATCAATCATATGTCAACATGATATCAACAAGGCATAAAGCCAAAGAGCATACCAAATCATCCCATACGCAATATCACATCAGCATGCCATATCTCAATCACTCATACTCTTAATAAATTACATAAGCAAGAATTAAATCAACCTTATAAGTTCAATAGAACATAATTATGAGCATTTCATTTCTTTCTCATTTTGTTAATCTTTTAAGTTATAATCTTTCAATTTTGATTCTTAAAAACATTTAAGATATAATTAAGTGCATGAACACTTATAAATGAAGGATTCACTTACATAAAGAAATGTAAGTGTAAGAATCACTTACCTCAAAACATGTGCAAAGTCAGACAACACCGATGCTAACTCAATATTGTTCCAATTCGTGTCTAGATCCTCCCAGACAAAAATGAATATAACAAGGCTATCATTAACAATATTTTACTGAATTCATATCAACGCAGCCCCAATCTTTCTCTAATCAATTTCTCAAAACTTTTCTTAAGAGGTAAGTTCATTTATATCCTCTTTCCAATGCTCTAAAGCAATCTCAATAGGTTAACCACTTTTAAATCATTATCTATTATACCTCCAACAATCAAACTCAACTTCTTAATCTCATAACATCATTGAATTAGCAAGCTTAATTCCAATCTCTATGCAAAAGAAGAAGAAAGGTTACATTAAATGACTTTAGGCTTTGATTCTTACAAGAAACCAAGTTTCTTCTTGTTAGAATTCACCTCCTCACTATTCTAGGGTTTCTCTGATTCACCTACTAGCTTACTTTGCTCTGTTTGAAAGTGAATCAATCAGCATACATACTGTTCGATTAAACCCAGTAGACACGACCTTGAGCACGGGTCGTGCTGACAGGTCGTGCCTGATTTTCTGGCACGAGTTCCTGTTCAGTCGTGCACAAGCTCATTTTGTAATAAATTCTACACGAGGGCGTGCTGATTTTTAAAGATGAGCTCGAAGTCGTGTTGATCATCCTTCATGAGTGCGAGGGCATGCTCATGCTCGTGTTGTCTGCTGTTTTTTATAATTTTACGTAAATCAATCCGATTCGATCCCATTTTAAGCTATTTTTCATATCTTTTAATTCCTATAATTTCCAGGACATTACACATTAGCTGTTGGAAGAGCCCTTCTATTCTCAATATGCTCTAAGGATCATACTGATATTACAATGAAAGAGCATACTGGTAATGCTCCTACTAAGGTGTCTAAGAGGCAGGCTGAGTTGGTGTAGGTTGGTCATCGTCGTCCTCCTCCTCGTCCTCTTTCTTGTCATCATCATCAGCATCTGATGTTATTGGTTCATCATCAACGAGGTTATAACCCTGTCAACCTCCTCAACCCCAGAGTAAACCAAGTGAATTGAATCCAATGTACACAAACTGATTAACACTACTTGATATGCCAGGTCCATTGGTGGTAGGACATTTTAGACCTTAATTGCAAGCCTTGAATAAGGCAAATAAGGTAATGCCCTGTATAGATCATGACTATCCTCGTCCTGCCCTGAGCCAACAAGAAATGTGCAACTAGGTACCCAAGATGAAGAGGGTAGTCATGTGTCATGCTGTAGAGACATAGCAAGTCAATCTCTCTAATAACTCCAAGGCTGTCTTACCTAGCGTAAATTAACTAAGCAATTAAATGATGCACAATCTAATGTTTTGCTAGTCAAATTGTCTCTGATTATTTAGTTCCAAAAGTGTGTTCTGGATCCCGCCTAAACGCCAACTCTAATGTAAGTCCTGATTTTGCTGCTCATTATGAATATCCATTAGTGTAATAATTATAGTGTAACTAAGTTGATATTGCTCTAGGTTTGCTTAGAAGGAAATGGCTACCTGATTGTTGTCCCGTAAATATCCTCTCAGAGTTTGGATAGTCGACAACACCTCTAGTGTAAGAGGCTTGTAAGCCTCATCCTGTATGGAAAATAACTCCATCCACCTATTATAAGAAAGGATTTATTTAACTTGCTGGTTCATCCCTAAAGACTTTAGAACATCCCATCGATGTTTGTGATCCCTATAAATGGTTTATTTTAGAGGGTCTAGTAGAGTTGGTTCTACTCCTATATAAGAAATGTGGGGAGCAGTCTCTCGACGGAAGGTGGTAATGGTGGCGACTCTGATAGCCTAGAGGATGATGCATCATCTCTCTTAGATCTTTTCCTTCCAAAAAATGACATCTTGCATACAAAATGTAAACACATCAGAAGTCACTTCCAGTTAGTGTAATAACTAAAATGTTATATAAAAATATGTATCATTGAGAACGAATCTCATTTTTACCATTAGAGTAACATAGAGCAAATGCATTTTTGTGTACATGAAAATTGGTTTATTGTGCTCGAATATATAGAACAATTTACTAAAGATCAAATAACAATTTCCACAAACCAATTCAACCAAAAGCACAAGTGTAGCTCTTTGGGGTATTTTTTTGAACACCTTGCATACAGTCAATTTAGATCACTATTTCACTATAGAATTCAAACTAGTACCACTCAAACTCCTGAAAACAATCTTAATACAACCATAATTAAACTAGATATCATCAATTCACCCTAATGCTAGCAAAAATTTACCACAGTCTTAATATGCCCAATACCTAGTAATTTTAAACTCGAGTTACATGAATTACAGTATTCGCAATTTTGTACCTAAATTCCAAAGACATTAAAATTAAATCCAACTTTGCACGTAAAATTTTGGGAATTCTGACCTTCAAATCTACACAAGCCAAATTTACCAAAGCAAAACTTTATGTAAATGAGTTGGACAGTAGTGGAGAAATACAGGCTTGTGCGTGGCTAGTTTTGGTTTATTGAGTGTGGTCGGTTGAGTGGATGGACGATGGAATGAGTTTTGTTTGAGAAAAAGATCAATTAGGAAGTCGAAAGTGGTTGGGGAGTTTGGTTGAAGTTGAAGCTTAGAGTGTAGTGATTGGAAATAGAGGCTTTTATGGAGTGTCAAGTGAAGATGTATCTTAGTCAAGGATTTATGAAAGTGTGAGAGGAGGTGGAGATTTATGGTTAAAAGAAGGAAATGAAAGTGGATGGGTGTTTACAGTCAGATGGAGGTGTGGTGCGTTAGAGTTGTCGAGCGGGAAGGAGCGTTGGTGATGACTTATGGAGGTTTGAGCTGTTGCAAGGGTTGGTATGTGGAAACTTCACGTGGATTTAAAAGGTTAGGGGACAAAAATCTAAAAATTTATTCTAGATTTAAGAGGCTTGTGAGGGCACAACAAAGTTACACAGTTGCCAATGTTACACGGTTAGATAGCAGCGAGTACACTAACGCAACCAGGTTTGTGTACATGTCCAGATGGTCAGAAAAACATACCTGTTGTGCATTTTTACTTTAGGATGAACTTACCTCAGTTCCATGACTTCCTATACTCATTAGAACACTTGAAACTCCCTCAATTTGTTCTAAAAATCAGCTTCCACTCATACATAAATCAATCCTTCATATAAGATTTGTTATTCCAAACATTTACACAATAATAATACAAAAATGAACAGACTAAATCGATTGAGCAAATTAGAAAATCGAATGGATAAACTTAAAATGTAGGGTTGCCTCCCAATAAGCATTTCTTTTACGTCAATAGCTAGACGTATTCACTTTTTGATCGTCCTTACTCACGCTTTGGAGGTTTAGTACCTATTTTGTGATTTTTTCGGTGTCTTCACCAATGTATAACTTCAATCGACTACCATTCACTTTCAATGTTCCTTTATCAGGATATGTCACCTCAACTGTACTGCAGGGAAAACATATGTTACAGTAAATAGTCCAGACCAATGAGAATTGAGTTTACTTGGAAAAATGTCAAAGTCTCGAGTTTTACAAGAGTATAACATCTCCCGTCTTAAACTCGCAGTGCGGCCGAATACGCGCATCATGGTATTTGATACGCCAAATGGCAACTAATACCACGGATCGCTAGGCAAGTATACTTATCGAACAATAATATAGCTGGAGCATCGAGAGTCGATCCCACAGAGACGGTCAAGTAATAATACTATCAACCTTACCTATTATCTAATCTAACATAATTGGATTTGTGAATTAAAATTATGAAGTAAAAGTAATGAGCTAGAATTAGAGTTGACAAGACAGGAAAGATGAAAACTATGCAAAAGAATTGGTTTAATTTGAATAGGAAAAGATAGATATCTAGACTTGACTCCTCCTAAGATTTTAAATGCGTGTCCAGCATTAAGATTTCATACATTCCTCTATTAGCTTTACACTAATGTAGAGGAGTTCTATAATTCTACCTCTAGAACCACATTCAACTCCTTTCAACTATGCAAGACTTAATCCACATGATAATTTTTGAATTAACCAATATGAAGTCAATAATTTAGCTAAAAGGCAGTCATTCAATAACAACATAGTTGAATCTCAATAATCCTCTTCAAAACCAACAATTAATCAATATCACAATACATAATCCATCAAAGGACTCATTTAATCTAGATATCCATGTAAATTTAGTTCATCCTATGACTAAACCAACAACTAAAGCAAATAGAAATCAATATAAAAGAAAAGTAACCCATGGAATGTCTTACAAGAGTTAATGATCCTACGGTCTATATCAGAAATCTCTTTGTATGGTGGTCTCCCAACTCAAATTTCTGCTCTTCTCCACTGAAATCGACTCCTTTATGTGCTAAAAGCCTGAGTTCTAGCTCTCTATATTCTTCTCAAAATTTTATTTATATGTGAATCCTAAAAACAGCCTAGTAAATAAGGAACGATTCACAAAACGGGTTAGGCAAACCTTTTTGCAGGTTGTTTGTTAGAGTCTAGCACAAATTCTCTAAGTGAAATGGTCTAGGAATAACTTGGTAAGGTCGTTTCTTAAAACGTTTTGATCCTCGTAAAACCTTCTATTTGTCTGGTAGCTTCAATCGGTTTGGGAAACAGTTTGGGGTAAACCATTTTTCAAATCATTGGTCCCTCATAATACTTTTGTAACATTGGTGAAATGGAATGGTTTGGAAAACGGTCTACTTAGGCCATTTTGCAAACTGTTTGTTCTCCTCTGCTTGCGCTTTCCTCGTTGTTTTGCTCTGTTTTGACCCAAATTTTGCTTTTTTGAACTTAAAGTTTCACAAGTGACATAAAGACATAAAATCATAGAAATTATGAGAAATATTGCCGAATTGGCTTAAAAACCTGACAAATGTCATAAAAACAGGTATGAAATATATGTGCAAAATGACATGTATCAGTATTGCTTTGCTCGCTCCATATAAATACATGTGTTTTCACATGCCATGGCACACAGACGTGTGTTTTCATACACCATGGCACACAATTCATTGAGCACATTGACATGAAATTTCCTGTGTTCATTTGTAAGCTCAAGATCAATATTAACAAATTTTATTGCCTAATATTCCTTATTTTCCAACTCAACAGGAAGATGACATGTCTTATCGTAAACCAACTTATATGGTGTAGTGTGTATATTTTTTTTGAATACAGTTCTAAAAGCCAATAAAGCGTCATCTAATTTTTTTGACCAATTCTTCCTATTTCAAAACATAGTTTTCTAGTATCCATTTTATCCTGATTTGAAACCTTTATATGTCCACTTGTCTAAAGATGATGATTTGTGGCTAATTTATGTACAGTCACATATTTGTAAAGAGTTTTGTCAAATTGAAGATTACAAAAATGAGGTCCTTCATCACTAATAATAGCTTTATGGACTCCAAAGCGAATAAACAATTTTCTCAAAAATTGCACAACTATCCTGACATCGTTAACTGGTAAAGGATGTGTCTCTACCCATTTAGACATATAGTCCACAACTACAAGAATGTATTTATTGCTAAACAAAGTAGGAAATGGTCCCATAAAATTAATACCCTAAACATCAAACACTTCACGAATCAAAATAAAATTCTAAGGCATTTCATTGAGGGAGGAATCGTTATCTGTTGACAATAGTCACAACTTTTAACAAACCTTTGAGAATCTTAAAAGATGGATGACCAGTAAAAACCAAATTTGAGTAACTTATCTGTGTGATTAGCTTGATAATGTCCTCCTACTAGCCATGTATGACAACGTGAAATAATTTTCCATACTTCCTTGTACGATACACACTGGCATATTGCCTGATCTCCACAAATTTTGAAAACAAATGGTTCTCCTAAAAATAGTACTTAACATCCGGGAAGAATTTTCTTCTTTGGTGATAAGTTAATCTTTTGGTAATAATACCTATAGCAATATAATTAGCAAAATTAGAAAACCATGATATGTCATTTTCACTTACTTGCTCAATTTTGTTAAGTTAATCTTCAGGAAACATATAATCCATTTATCCATCATGCAAAACACCCATATGTGGGTTCTCAAGGCGAGATATGTGATCTGAAACCACATTTTCAGCTCCTTTTTTGTTCTAAATTTTGAGAATGAATTATTGAAGAAGAAGAAGAAGAAGAAGAACAAGAATCCATCTTATCCGCCTTAGTTTTACATCTGTTTTTGCCATAAGAAATTTCAAAGTAGTATGATCAGTATAAACAGTTACTTTTGACAAAACCAAATATAAGTGGAATTTTTCCAATGAAAAGCTACTGCTAGTAACTCTTTTTTTGTTGTAGTGTAATTTATTTGAGTTGGATTAAGAGTTTTACTGCATAGTAAATTGTTTAGAAATGTTTTTCGTTATATTCTCCTAAAATTATGCCCACTGTAAAATCACTTAGATCATACATTAGCTCAAAAGGAAAGCCCAATCAGGTGAGATCATAATAGGAGCATTTACCAATTTATCTTTTGAAAAGTTAAAGTAAACAATATTCATCAATCACAAAAGACATATCTTTCGCAAGCAGTTTTGTCAAAAGTCTATCAATTTTAGAAAAATCCTTAATAAATCTTCTATAAAAACCTATATAACCTAAATAAATCTTAATAGCTTTAAAAGAAGAAGGTGGTAGTAATCTATCAATAGTATGAATTTTAGCTTTGTCTAATCAATTCCATTGTCAGATATTTTGTGTCCTAATACTATTCCTTCTTGTACCATAAAATGACACTTTTTCCAATTTAGAACAAGATTGGTTTCCTCATAATGTTCAAGCACACGTTTTAAATTGCAGAGTCATAAGTCAAAACAGTTACCATAAACTAAAAAAGTCTTTCATAAATACCTTTATAATATCCTCAATCATTTAATCAAAAATTTCTATCATACATCTCTAAAAAGTCGTTGGTGCATTACAGAGCCCAAATGTCATCCTATGGTAGGCATTGAAATTTAAAAATATCTAGACATAACGTAACGAAAACAATAATACTCACGATCGACTAACCTTTCCAACATATGGTCAATGAAAGGCAACAGGCAGTGGATTTTTCGTGTCACGTCATTCAATCGTCAATAATCAACACATACTCTCCATACTATTATTGTCATATGGGTATGAGTTCATTCTTCTCATTTTTTAACACTGTCATATGCCTCCTTTCTTTGGTAATATATGTATAGGACTGACCAATACACTATCAAAGATAGGGTAAATGACCCATAAGTCTATGAGCTTAATTAGTTCTACTTTAACCACTTCGTAATTAAGTTCCTTTAACTATTTCCTAATTAAGTCTCTTATGAAACTGCTCCACAGATTTAAAACCATCCGCCATTAGTTTTTTGTGAGTATAGATAGAAGGACTTATACCTTTTATGTCAAAAATTTCCCAAGTTATGGACATTTGTGTTCTCTCAATAATTTGACAAGTTTGACTTTTTAATTCTTGTTGAGATTAGAGGCAATGATTACTGGGAGCTTTGATTCCTTTACTAAGAATGCATAGTAGAGATGTTCCGGTAGGACTTTTAGCTTTAATTGAGAGTTTTGACTTATTGACTTCATCCGGTAGTAATTTCTCAATAGCTTTCTCTCTATTAACCTCTTCTTTTTCCACCACTTCATGCTTCGTTAATATTTTTGTATTACTGTGTTGTTTATCTTATGCTACAGATTCCTCCAAAATATTACTGTTAACCATTTCCTGTAAAAATTTTGTAACTAAAAAATTCACAATGTTAATAGAATAAGTATCATCCTTCTCATTAGGTTTTTACTTAGATTTGGTTATATATAATGTTACCTCTTCATCTCCTTCTCTAAAAACTAACTTAGCATTGCTCACATCAATAATAGCTTTAGCAGTAGCTAAAAATGGTCTACCAAGGATCAAAGATACTTCTCTATCTTCATCCATATACAAGATCATAAAATCTACTAGACAAATAAATTTATCCACCTTTACCAGTACATCCTCAATTACTCTATGTGGATAATTAATTGGTCTTTCAACTAACTTCAACCTCATTCAAGTTAGTTTTGGTTCTCCCAGTCCCAGTTGTTCGAACATCTTATATGGCATAAGATTTAAACTAGCACCCAAATCTGCAACAACTTTCTCAACTTACCAACTACTCAAACTGCAAGGTATAGTAAAGCTACCTGGATCTTGTAATTTTTTAGGTAGTTCATTTTGAACAATAGCTTAGCATTCTTAGTTCAAAGAGACTATATGTAACATCCTCGTCTCAAAAATCGTATAACTAATGTAATAAGTAAAATGCTTAATAAGAATAAGAATTTATACGATAAAATGAAGAAAATAAAAGGTTAAATACAAGTTGATGAATGGTTTATGGAAGGTTGATGGATGGTTAATGTTAAGTAAACATTAAAAAGAAACTGACGAAGCAAAGAAGAGTACACGTGGTCGTGATGAGAAAACGAGTGGTGGGCACGACTGCGCGTACTTGATGCCCACCACGCGTACTCAACAAATTCTGGTAAAAATTATATAAGACAATCAAAGACGGAAGAAAGGAATAGAAGGTTCAAGAAAGTGAGAGAGGGTTGGAGAGAGGGAGAGAGAGATAAGGAAATAGAGAGATATTGAGTGAGAAATTGAGAGATTAAGCGAGGGAACGAGTTTGAGTTATTGAATCAATCATAATCTCGAGCCAGAAATCCATCATTATAGTTAAAACAGGTAAAACTCGAAGTTTACGGTAAAATTTTATAAATTTTTCTATTAAAATCTTCGTAAAAGTTAGTTTTAATAGAGATTTATTATATTAGTAAACATAGGAAATTAGTAAAATTGATTTAGAGCATGCATCTTAATTTATCGTACATTGGATTTTATAGAAAGATTTGTATATGTTTGCATAGGACGACAGGCTAGACGGTCAGGGCAGTACCAGAGCACACAGAGATTCGTGTACTTCAGTTAGTAGGTGAGCAGTCTAACTCACTTAAAATATAACTTGTTACACAATTTTAAATACTATACGAATTGATTAATTAATATTATATTTGATATGAGATTAAATGGGAAAATGGTATAAAAATACAAACAAATGCATTTCTATTATCGAAATGCAAATAGGTACATAAGAAATGAAAATGCAAACAAGTACGTTACGTTATTCACATTATATGATCGTGTTCTGTGATTTATGATATATGTGATATGATATGGTTGTTGATGATATTGTATTACTAAGGTGTGGATTGGTGTTATATGATCGATCATACATAGAGGAAGATATGATATTATGGAGGGAGTTTATACTGTAGAGGAAGATCGCTTTTGTAGAGGAAGGTTATCCAACATACGAATACTTATTACGTTGCATGACAAAAATACAGACTTATCATATATTATCTAAAAAATTACAGGAAATGTTTATGGTTTATAAATGGATTATAGTATTGTGTTTATTTGATATTATCAAAATTGGGTATATATGATTAAATGATATAATTGGTTAAATTAATGACTACTCACTGAGCTCGCAACTCACCAACTGCAATTTTTGTTTTAAGATCCACTATTGAGTTGAGATAGACATACAGATTATACAGGTGGGTCAACTGCTACTCCTAGACTATTTTCTCTCTCTCTTTATCAGAGCTGAACATAGGAGTTTTTAGAGCTGTTGCATGTTTGCATGTACATATGACTAGTGATGTTGATAGAACGTTTACATGTGTTTGGTTGTTGAGATTGTTGATATATATATATATATATATATATATATATATATATATATATATATACGTTGATGTTTATTTCTGATTGCTTTCATTGGTTGAGGTGTATGTTATTTAAAATGAGTCGTGTTATTGTGTGAGAGCTGGTGGACTTGTTGAAAATGTTTTTATAGGTATGCAATATTAGTTTATGGGTATATCCAGGTTACAGTCGATATATACGAGTTTTACGTAAAGTATGGGTCTGGTATAGTACAGAATAAAGTGTGTGTTAGTCTAACACAAAGCTTTACCCATGTTTGTGTTAACTAATACTGTAACGCCCTCCATTTTACGTTATTTTTAAATTTTAATAAAATATTTAACAAATATATGAAGAAATTTTTCTCGATTTACTTAAATAGTAGTTGAGTGGAGGGAATGAGAATTAGTGAATAATAAAAATTTTAGGGTGTTTGGTTCACCGAGAAAAGTGAAAATCAAAGGAAAGGTAACCTAATAGTGCCCAAGGGCAAAACCATCCTAAAGTTAACTTCATATATATAACTCTCTAGCTCTCTCTCTTAAAAAAACACTCTCTCTTCCTCTATACTCTCTCTCTAAACCGAAAGAAACCCTAGGAGTACTGTTCTTCGGGATATCCTAGTGTCGGAAAGGTTCAGGGTCGATCCATAATCGAGTTACGGTAAGATTTTCTTCCGTGATTTATGAAAATCCCGTTTTTATACCATAATCATAGTTTTCAGCCTTAAAACTATGTCATTTAAGCTCCGATTTGAGCGTAAAATGGCTCGTCGAAAAGCTTAGTATGTGTACTAACCTCCAGTAGCTATTTTTGGTGTTTATATACGTGTTAGGTGGCCGAAATCGAGGTTAGAACGTCAAGGATGAATAGTGAAGTGATTGGGTTTTTCAACCCTAAGTTCGATTCCGTGTTCTGTGGTTTAGGTAAGAATCTTCGAGCCCTGTTGAGGTTAGTTTAATCATCAATTTAAGTTATTGATGGTTGAGGAGAGAGAAGGTATATTAGCTTGTGAAATTGATGTAGGATTTTAGTAGAACAAGTGGGGGAAATGACATTTAATAGAATGGTGAAGGGTTAGAATTGTGTAACATGTTTAAGAGAGGTGCCTAGAAGCATTTAATAAGATTGGTGAAGTGAGGAGGAAAGGAATTAATCAGGGTTGTTAGGAATTACAAGGATAGGAAGGGAATATAACCACCTAAATATATAAATATAAAATTATCGTTTAATTATTGCTTTGTATAGCATTGTGATTAAATAATTAATATGAATTATGAACTGTTCATTAGGAGGTCAGAATCCCAGAGAGGGGAGTTCCAGGCCGGAGACTTAGGCGTGGTTTGTAAGGTAAGCAACGAGAGCACAACTTCTATTGCTTGTATGTTTCTTGTATGGAAAATGTGTGATTTGATTGAGTGAGTGGTTATGTGATGTGATGCTTGTATGTGTGAATATTGGATAGATAATTATGTGATGGTATGTACTCAAATTGTTGGTGTGTTGGATATGATATGTGTCTGGCTGGAACATATGGGGTTGTTGAATGTGAAAATGTTAAGCTATGTTGTGGTTATGATAATGTTGTGATTACGATTCATACTTAATGACTCAGCATGGCATGGATATGCATGGTTGTGCTATGAGATCATTCTCACATCATGCATACATTTGGGGCTCATTGGGAGCATATAATTAAAGTGAAAAAGGCTCTTGGGAGCAGAAATTTGAAATGAGGGACGGTTATCGGCTCTTGGGAGCGTATTAGCAGCCGTGTATAAAACATACGTTACTGCAGCACAGTGGAAACTCGTTTCACATTTTAGTGTTCGAGTGTGCCGGCCTATAAGGGCGTTAAACAAGCCTATAATGGCAGAAAAATCTATGCATCATAGTAACTGTAACCTAAACTCCCGACCGACGAGGCCCATTTGCAAACGTCATATAAGATGGCCAAGTAAGGGCCCTAATGAGAAAAATAAATTGGGGGTATGAGTGATCATACTAGTTGATGCATTAGAGATCATGCATTCTCGGTTCATCATGATTTCACATTTGCAGTTTGTTATGCTTATGTGATTTATTGACTTGGTTTAGTATGGATTTATGGGATATGTTGAATGGGTTGTGAGTTGTTGATGATTAACATATGTTGTTAACTCGAGTGCATAATGTTTGGTCAGATTGTGAAACTTGGTTGTTAGTTAAAGTTGCTTATGCTGGTAAAATTTGGATTGGAATTGTATGGATTGATATGTGAAATGTTGTTTCTGAATGTCGGTGTTGATGATAGAATGATCAAGTGCAAAGGTGCTGAAATTCTTGATACAGGGGACCCAAACGGTATGAGAAACGGTTTGGTCAAACCGTTTTGACAAATTTTACAAACCAGAGGACCCAAACGGCTTAGAGAACGGTTTAGCCAACCCGTTCCCCAACCCGTTCTGATTTTTTTTTACGTTCCAGTGTGGCCAAACGGTTTGAAGAACGATTTAGCAAACCGTTGCTAAACCCGTTTCAATTTTTGCATAATCTAGAACAACCAAACGGTTTGACGAACGGTCTAGCCAAACCGTTCCCCAAACTGTTCGGATTTGATATCTGGACAGAATGACCAAACGGTTTGAAGAACGGTTTAGCCAAACCGTTCCCCAAACCGTTCGACACTATTCATCACACTAAAAATTTAATTGCTTGAGGGTTTAATGAATCCAATGATTTGTGTGTGTGTTGACTATTTACTTACTTGGTGTGGAGACAAAATTTATCAAATATGGCTTTACATTATGGCTAAACATACATTTGCATGAGAGTTGACCAATTTGGTTGGGTTGCTTACTGAGTGTCATAACTCATGCGTTTTATGCCTGCCACGCTCGGCAGGAAATCAAGGAGAGCAAATTTTGGACGCGAAGGTGGTACGTGCTGCTCCAGTTAGAACTTGTTGTGAGAGAATTCGAGGTGGGCGGTGCACTGTGTATAAATGTTTATTTATGTACATGACAGATCATACATAGTGCATTACTTGTATTTTGCCAAGTTATGACTGAAACAGGATCGTTACGGTTCTTTTTCTTTCCTAACCTGAATCATTTTGTAAACCTCATGTTGTAATGGGCTTGGGCCTTCGCAAACTTTTGTAAATGTTTTGGTGAAATGAAATCTGTGTATTTATTAAAGATGAGTTCAATCTTATTTCTGCCATTCTTATGTCCTTTATACTTGACACAAATTAATTAATAACAAAACTTGATTTCCAAATTTGAGTATCACTTGACGGGAATGGAAAAGAATACGTAAGTGATATTTGCATTTGGGGGTGATCGGTATTATGATTAGTTCTCGATATTACAGTTGAAACACCCTAAACTAATTAACGTAATAATCATATGATTAACTTTACTATTAATTTATAATGCGGAAGCTTTTAAAAACTTTTCATGTGAACGTGTTTCTCTGGAAAACATGTAAAACTCGTAGCTCATATATGCATATCATAGTATATAGCCCTGCTTATAGCTCAATCTAGAACACGACTCGTGTTAGTGTAATATGTCCCATAGGTATGACCCATGTTATATTAATACGTTCCTATTCAACTGCAAAACAATACTCATATTTTTAGGCACGACTTGTATACATCTGTTGTAACTCTGTATAATCAACAAAATGTCAACCTGTATATATATATATATGTATGTATGTATGTATGTATGTATATGTATGTATATATGTTATAACATATAGTATACAATACATATGCTCTGTCATATAACATATGATCATAAGAAAAACACACATAACATGCAAATAATTATCTGTACATATAACTATATATCTAAACATGTCTGGCTGTAGAGAGAGGAAGTGTTGAGGAGCGGCAGATGACCTACTTGTGGGACTATCTTCTATAACCTTTATCTAGTACATATTCCTGAAACATATACAATCGTAGTTGATGAGTTGCAGGCTTAGTAAGTAATAATCTATAATTACTTATCGTCTTTTAGACCTATTTGTTCTGATAATTTGTGTAACTTATTTATAAACATTTATTCGTATACTTTTCTTTATTCTATGCCTGTATCATATATTCTTCTCTGTGAACTATATCTGTGTTCTGTATTCTATATTCTTTTATACATATGACCATATAACATGGCATATCCTTTTATTATCTTTCCTTTAACTAATCACACGTATAACTGTATTTAAGTGAGTATGGATTACTCATCCATATATACGTAATATCCTAAGCTCCTACAAACTCTAATCCTGATCCTATCAACCCGATTGACTTCCTACTTAACCATATACATAATTCTCTATGAAAATTAATCCAATAACATATTCATACTTAAAATCCATTATGTATTTTCGGATCAATTCCCTTAAAATCTCTCTTTATTTCTTTCCTCCTTCCTCAATTTTATCTCTCCCATGAAACTCTCTCTTTCTCTCAAATCTCTCGTACTGTTTCCTCTCTGCTTTCCCTTTTATCTTTCTCAAATAATCCTCCTCATGCTTCAATTTCCTAAGTTTCTGGATGTTTGCCAGATTTTCTAAACTACACATGGTCACAGCAAAGTACAAGGGGTAGCTGCCACCGTGCGTCTACTGTCCACCCCTTGTACTTGACTACGCGTGGTCGTAACTACCATGTGTAGTCCACCGTGCGTAGTCTCCCACCCCCTGTACTCTATGAATTTATACAAAATTTCATTTATTTATGTATAATTACTATCAACTAAATATCAACTCATATTTAACCTTTCATTTTCTTTAATTTGTCGAATCAATTATTAATTTTATCAATCATTTTAATTATTTTATTAATTATAGAGTTTAAGGATGAGAATATTACAACAGTAAACTGAACATACAATAAAATTGTATGTATGAACGAAAATATGATGTATCGGTTAACGATAGTGCAATATACGATTTGATGAGAAAGCTTTTAATTTATACATACAAGAATGATAATTTTCATTAATAAATTACATGATTAATACAATAATAGAATAGGACATTTTACTATAGACAACTCCTCTAGCTTCCTCTTTTTTATAACAATTCCGTGAGAAACTTGGCATACTTTGGGATCTGCTATAGAGCTTCAACAAAAGGTATGTTAATATGCAATTGTTTAAATAATTCAAGCAACTTACAAAACTGCTCACTCATACGATCTTGCTTGACTCTATCAGGATATGGGATTGTTGGCTTGTATTTGCTAACCGGTTAATTTTCAGTGTAGTTCTAGGATTGGGTTTTGATGGTGATTTTTCTTTTTCCTAGCATTGCTCTATCTCCCTTCAATTGCTCAATGTAATTGCCTTTGTGTACTTGTAAGGATTTGTTTTCGTGTTGTTCAGTAAAGAACCCTATAATCTCCTTGACATCAAATTAGCTAACTGTCCAACTTGATTTTCTAAATTTCATAGTAAAGCTGACTCATTCTTTGTCTTTGTTTCTAACTGCACGAATCTCGTCTCGGAAACTTGCACAAATTTTGGTTCGAACCATCCCAAGAGAAATTGGAGTGTTTTGTCCACCCTTGATTATAGGTGTTATTGTATGGATTAAATGGTTGTGTCTGATTATTCCCCATGTAGTTAACAGTATCAACACATTCAAGGCTAGTGTGGCCTTCTCCATATAATTCACATTGCGAGACTTGATTCACCTTCTCAATTACTGACAATCTGTCAATCTTTTTACTCAATAACTCAACTTGGGCTGCCAAGGATGTTACCACATCTACATCATATAACCCAGCTGGTTTAGATGGCTTTACTCTAGAGGAATATTATTGGTAATTATTCATTGCCATCTCCTCAATTACTTCTTGTGCGGCTTTTGGTGCTTTGTTATTCAGTGTTCTTCCTGCTGCTACATCAATCATTTGCATGGTACTTATATTTAGTCCATCATAAAAATTTTGTACCTATAACCAGATAGCAAGACTACAGTGTGGGCATCTTCCTAGTATTTTTTTGAACTGCTTCCATGTATCAAATAACGATTCCCCATCTTATTGAGCAAATGAGGAAATAAAATTCCTCATCTTTGCAGTCTTGGCTTATAGAAAGTATATCTGTAGAAACGTTTTTGCCAAATAGTCCCATGTCGTGATGAAGTTTCTAGGTAGAGACTATAACAACAACTTAGCCTTTCCATGCAGTGTAATTGAGAATAACCTTAGCTTGATAACATTATCAGTTACTCCATTCATTTGAACATGTCGCAAATCTCAAAGAAGCTCAGTATGTTTACATTAGGATCTTCATCCTATAATCCATTAAATTGCACACCTACTGCAACATCTGTATCATATTTGGCTTGATCTCAAAGTTATTAACAGCTACATTAGGACGAACAATGTTAGACTTTGGTCCATTTAAACTAGGCCTAGCATAATTCCACATGTTCATTGGTTGGTATACTAATTTCTCCTCAGCAACATGATTGGTTGACAAACACGAATTTTCTTCTGTCATTCCTATTTTTGTATTTAAATCTTATTTTGTCCCAAGTTGTGTTATGTTTTATAGCCATGCATGAAAATTTCGTTCAATCACTAGATCAAATTAACTAGTCTTATCGAATTTGCCCAGGTCGTAAACTACATGTTATCTATATGGAACTAAACATAACCCCTACGCAGTTCTCGAAAAAGAAAGATAGAAGCAACAACAATAACAAAAGAAGAAGAAAATTAAAGCAATAAAAATAAGAAATTCAAAACAAAAACAAAAACAAAGAATGACTAAACTAATAATGCCTAGCTTCAACAAATATCTATCCCCAGCAGTGATGTCAAAAACTTTATGGTCGTCTGCCCCCCTTTGCCAATATGCAAGTGTAAGTATCGGTGCAGTAACTGGCTTTAAGAGCCCACAGAGATAGAGTACTAGCTATTGCATAGTAGTTATTATTTAGCCTACCAATTGTAATGAAATTAATCAAGAGAAATAAATTACTAATTAAACTAACAAGAAATAAAAGCTAAGAGATTAAAAATAGTTTTTAAAGGCAACTGTTAGATTTCAAATCCCTAAATTTGTTTAATTGTCAATTGGAATTAGAAATATTGTTGTGTTTATGACCAGAATGTGACAATTCCTAAATTATATTAATTCCTCTCTCGATGTAATTAACATCTAATATTAACTAACTTAACCTAAAATCT
>CANYCX013766972.1:0-10923 GCA_948193385.1 Breynia disticha f. nivosa
GGGGTTTTCACTTGTAGATGGGAGTTTTTATAGGTAAGTGTTTTATAAAATTTTGTTTGTGAAGAAAGTGATTGGAAGGTTTTTAAAACTGTACAAACCAACTAAATTGGAAAGTTTGAGCGAAGTAACTTCTTATTTACTTTATGTTATTTTATAAGTTTTTACGTAATTTTATCTTCTTTTTTTAAAAAAAAAACAAAAGATTTTGTTTAATACAAAATATTGCCTTATTATACTCTTATGTTATTTAGAAATTTTTATCTTATTTTACCTTTAATTTTGATTGGAAAATAGAAAATCGATTTACCAAATAATAATTGGTTTTATGGTTAAAATTAATCTAAATAGACTTTCTAGAAAAAAAATAGTTGGACTCAAATTTTATAAAGGGATTATTACATGGAGGCAAACATTTTAATTATAATATACATTTTTAACATTCATTTTCAAATATGTCTACTTTTTATAATCCCACTTACCATGTTTTTTTTCAAAAATATACCCACTAACTACTCAATTAACTTCTAAAAACTGTATTTTTGAATTGTTATTATTAGAAATATCATCCATGTAAAATTCCCTTTTATAAACAACATTATTGAAAATGTTATCCTTGCGAAATAGAATTACACAAAACCCACTTGCATCGTAGTATTAGTTAATCAAATACGAGTCATTACTGCTACACTCCACAATTCTATAATAGTAATATTATATATATATATATATATATATATATAGTAGTATTAGGATGCAGCCGATTTGGGACGGTTCAGTTCAATTCCGGTTCGACGATTCGATTTTCCTTTAAAAACTAATTGAGTCATCGGTTCAGAATCTCCGGTTCAATGTTCCATAATGTATAGAACAAAACCGACCATGGTCCATTCTGACAATTCTAATTTCAGAACTGACAGTTCAATTTCAATTCAATATTTACACTTATGTATATATAAAGAGAGATTAGAAATATTTTTTTATGGGTATTATTAACTCAACAAAACATATGGGTATTTTAGCATGCGAAAACTAATCAGAGTAACACCTTTTAACGGTTACAATTGAATTGCTTTTATACAAGCACCTTTCTTTTTAAGCATTGGATGCCCCTAGATTTTATTTGAAGCTCAAGATATCGATATGGAATCCAAACCTTGTCCCAATCGAATGGAAAGAAAGTGAAATCTCCATACATAAATCAAATATAATCAATCACATTGAAGAAAGTAACAAAGAATAATTGCGAAGGTGAAATGTACTTTAATTAATATGAGGTAATGATTATGGACTGGCCAAACTTTGAGAATTAGTAGAATCATGACAAATTGAATTACACAACAAATAAGCTACCTAATGATACATCCACCCACTATTGTTTGATCGAAGCAAATTCTAAAAGGTCTATGCAAAAACCCTATCAGCATTCTTTCTAATACCTTTCCATTCAAAAGAAAAACATTCTTATATATTCTACTTCACAATTGAAAGTGTAATTTTATATTAAATGAGAAAAAAAAAAAAAGGATACCTGAAAGATGCAAACTTCAATGGAAATCTCAGATATCATTACACTTTTTGTTAATTAAGAACTGCAAACCTACAGATGCTTTTATTTAAGATTTCAAAGAGGCTGGCTTATGAATGCTTTAGTAGATGCTTGGCTATGGCATCAACATCATTACAAATTGATGAGTTCAGGTGTCCATCCCCTAATAAGACAATCTAGCTATTGTCTATTGGACTAATAACAGCACTTGCAAAACAAGGTAACGCAACGTTATTCTAAAATTCTACTCATTCTTTGAAGTTGATTAAAAAGTACAACGAATGCAGAGAGTATTATCTTTTGAGAAAATGAGTATTTCTTACAGCAGGGACCGTTCACGAATGAAAATAAATTGGTTTGACAATATGTCAAGAATGTCACTTTGTCTAAGTAGAGTTAGTCTATATGAAGTAGCAGTCTTCCACATATGTCTTTTAAAAGTAAGTTAAGACTCAAATCTAACATGATATTATAGTCGCTACAAGTCTAATAGTTTGTAGCGATGTCTAATCTTGAGTTATCTATAGCTCATTTGTTTTTCCAGCCTGGTTTAGATTGAGAGGTGTGTTAAGAATCTCACATTGTCTAAGTAAAATTTGTCTCTACAATTTATATTCAAGTTGACAATCATCATCTCACAAGATGACTTTTAAGGGTGAATTAAGTTTTAAATAAACATATCTTACTCTAAACATATCTTACTCTAATGACTGAAATCTTAAACATCACACAATCAAATACAAAAATATAACCCATGAGTAAAAAATTTTCCAAAAAAGATCAAATTTTTTGGAAATTTTTGGAGAATTTTGTGATAAGAAAAGAATATGGGAGGAATAGCCAGATTAACACAACTTGGTCATAGTGCACAAAAGAGGACCCAAATATATTGGTTGCCATGATTGTGAGATAATATGATGATCAAGTGCACAATAAAATAATGAAAAAGTAATACGCACTAAATTGTGTTTTGGCAGCAGGTGTAGTGTAGAGGAGACTAGAAAAGGATTAACATGTTAAATCCTGCTACGGGATGCTAATACAAATTTAATCTTCATTTAGACACACCTCAAATATATACAAGAATAGACAACATGAAAGCAACTTATCAACAAATACATGAACACCCCAGACCCACCTATTCATATAGCTTATTGGTAATTCGGTTCTTTTTTGTTTATTTAAGTTTTGTTTCAGTTTCTTCAACTCGATGGAATCTCTCTTTTATTTTTATTTTTGTAGGGATCTGATTATACATTTTGTTTTGGTTTGAGGGAGGGAATGATTTGATAAGGTTTTTTTACTTTAAGGCTCTGTGTTTGTTTGACGGAAAATGTTTTCTTGAAAAATGTTTTCTTCATTTTTCGTTGTTTGTTTGAGCTAAAGAAAAAAGTCAACCGAAAATGATTTCTGCCCAACTGAAAAATGATTTACTAAACCTCTTGTTTCATGACCAAGTATTTTCTTCTTTTAAAAAGAGAAAAACATTTTTCAATTTTTAATTTGTTTAAATATAATATCCAACATTATATAATTTTTAATTGTATTAAGTTTATTGTAGAATTTTTATTTCATTAATATATTTTTAATTTGTTTACATTTTTATTTACATGAGTTTTAAATATTTTTTTACTTAATTTTTTATGCAGTTGTCAAACATTAAAAATTACGAACGAAGAACATTTTTCTATGAATAAAATTCAGAAAAATAAAATTCAAAAATTGATTTTTTATGGATGAATATTTTTTTCAAAAAATTTATTTTCCGTCAAACAAACCGAGACTAAGATCAGTAATATTTTTAGTTTGAATAATCTTGCAAGTTTGAAAGAGTAAGACAGTAAAAGATGGAAAAGGATGTTCGAGCTTTTGAATAAATAAAAAAATGAGTGTTCTTAATAATTGGTGCAGATATTCAGTAGTTTCGCATATCCTAACATTATCTCTACAACATTTTATTTGTACAGAGTGAAGCTGGTCAATTTTGCAGTGGTAATTTTGTACATAGAGAAAATTTTAAAATTTAATTTTGTGATAATAGTACATGAGCTTTATAAATTATAAATTTAACGAGCTTTAATTTATATATTGTGATAATGACAATTTAAAAATTTGATAATGTGAATATAATTAATTTTTATGCGAACAATTTTAAACTTATTTATTATATATGATATTAGTTAATTTTTTGTTAACATATATTTATAAATAATTATGAAATTATTTTTCACTTAATCAAACTAATATGAACAAATAATTTTTAATATTGATATTGTGAACTTTGTTTAAATATATTTTGACAATCGGTTGAACTTTGTATCAATATGTTTTTGTGACCCTTTTGAAAACTTACGAAGACAAATTAATAATGATTATTTTTTTAATATAAATTATTTCATTGGTTATATTAGCAATTTTCTAACCTTAAATATTATTTTTATAATGCATAACCTTTTACTTCTGTTAATTATCTGTAATCTTTTCCAATTTTACGTCAGAGATGTTTACATATGAACTCATATGAACTTGATTAAGCTGGTGGCCTCGACAGATTTCAGCCCAGCCACGTTAACTCTCACTGGGATTGATAAGACTTGGGGTGTGGTTGGGGTTGATGTGGCGAGTGTGGGAAGGTGATAAAATAGACTTTTATTAACGAAATGGTTTTATGCGTTTAGTTAATAAAAAAATGCGATAAGAAAATATAGTTATACAACAAAACATGGTTTTCGAAAAGCTGAAAATATTGATTTTTTCAAATTGGAGTTTGGTCACCACGTTTTTTTTAAATCCCAAGCAAACTCATAACTTTCAACTTATAATTTGTGTATAAACATCTTAAATTTAAACATTTTACGTGTAACAAGAAAAATATTATTTTTCTTAACTTTCTTAGTTATTGGTCTCAGAATTTTGACTATTAGTCTTTATACAATTACATATGTTAGGTAAAAAGCAATGTTATAATAAAGGACTGAACCGGCCAGTCGGACCGGTGAACCAGTCACTGGTCCCGTCGTGGTTCACCATTCAAACCGGTTTGTAAGCGAACTGGTATTAAACTAGTAAAAACCGACAAACCGGTCGGTTCAACTGGTGAACCGAACCGGTTTTTAAATATTAAAAAAATTAAATAATTTAAAAATTATATATTTATATATACTTATTTATTTATTTATGTTATTTTTAAATTACCGATTCGACCAGTAAACCACCAGTTCGACCAATAAACCAACCATCCAGTCTCTTTTCCGGTACGATCTCCAGTTCAGTTCTGATAACACTGGTAAAAAGGACATTTTCATCATTTTATATATTAATTAAAATTTTTAACACAATTTTTACCTGAAAATTTTTATTGAATTAGAAGTCATAATCAAAAACAATAATTATATTTATAAATCTCTGTTTTATTATAACACTTTTTACAATCACAATACCAAAAAGAGAGTCGGTGTAGTGGTTAATGGATACAAATGATATTTGGGTTTAAAGACATTATTCTTTTCTCTTATTGTTATAGCTGAGTCTTTCTGGTATTTACTACAATGTTGAACTCAATCAACTATGTAGGAGCTGTGGACAGTGAACCTCAAAAAGAAAAGTGGTAAAAGAAAATTACCTTTATGGTGCCGGAACATGTAATAAAAACTTTAAACGGTTTGCCTGGGAAAATTGTGAGTACATGTTCTTCAGCGTGACTCCATGACTTTAAGGACAAATAATTTCGATCTGCGTGGAAATTAATTTCACATCAGAAGCAAGTAAATCATTGACTAGAAACAGAGATGTAAAATTAAACAATTTTAAAATTTAAATGTCGCAGCTTTGGAAACACAGTAGGGCCTTTATTTAACAATCATAACATGTCATGTTTAAGTAGTCAGATGCATCAACATAATACTTGCATGATGTTAAGTTATACAACTGTTGTGATCAAATTGAAAATAATTCTCTTTCCATCAAAGTTTGAATTTTAAGTTTGGGACTTCACTTTTGGCAATAATATTTATGCAAACATTAATGGCATACCTTTCAGTCAATAATGATTGTGTTATTGTACTTTCTCTTTCGCCTCCTTGCCTTTCTAAGAATTCTTTCGGTCTCTTCCGTTGCTTCGTCAATGATGGAGTTTCCAAATCCTAATCATGGAATCATCAATAATGGAGCATTAACGGCTGCCTGTTGGAAACAATGCTAGTGTTTGCAGACAGCTTAGCAAAATAAAACGAGAAATTCTAAAAGTAAAAATTATCTTCCCTGCCAATTCTGAAATTGAAGTTATAGAAAGTCAATTTCGTAGAACGTGAAAATAGATAGGTGTAATGGTGTATATACAATTCCATACCTCTTTCTTTGACGTTGATCAAACAGGAGAAACCTTCATCAATATCCTCATCAGATTCGGCGACAAGTCTATTTTGTTTTCCCTGCATCACAAATTTTTATCTCACAAGTCTATGGAAACAGAATCCACATTTTTTTCAAACCATAAAATCTACTGAAGAAACTGAAACTGATGATGAACAACTGATGATGAACAATCAATTTTCATGGAGAACTGCAATCTGAGTAAGACAACAACCTTCAATGCAATCGAAATAGAAATATAGCGGTATGCATAGATGGACC
This sequence comes from Breynia disticha f. nivosa, assembly GCA_948193385.1. NCBI lineage: Eukaryota > Viridiplantae > Streptophyta > Magnoliopsida > Malpighiales > Phyllanthaceae > Breynia > Breynia disticha. Next base: position 6,179 of record CANYCX013766972.1, read on the forward strand.
TGTTGAAATGAAGAAACTCCATGGCAATTTTGGTCTATATGAGATGGCCATGGTGAGAATGTTGCTCTTTCCAACTTTACGGAGTTCCATCCACCCATTTCGACCTTTTTAATTGTTGGTTTTTGCCCAGTAAGCTTAGGAAGCAAAGTTGGTCTGAAATAGAATTCTAAAAATCAGTTAAAATAACGACGAAATAGTCTCGTCTAACAATAAATATATATTTGCCATGAAGGGCTAATGTACAAGAACAATAACAAAAGATAAATTCGGTAAAATATAATGCATGTACAATAAATGGTTAAGACTAGAGAAGAAGAGGCATTTCAGGTATTTTGTACATTCTGTGAAATAATTAGAAATTGAATACAACATATGCCTAGTGTATAGAAAAACTTTGAAGCACAAAAGTTGGACTAGCCAGAAAGATGCTAAAATTTTTAATGGAAGACACGAATAGAGTAACATATAAAAATGCTAAAACGAGTGCCAGCACAATCAGAAACTACAAATTTCCTGCAATTGATTCTCCAATTAATCTCTAGCCCAAAAAATTTGTCAATTACTAATGGAATTTTCCGTCAGCATGAAGCTTATTAAAAACTTGAACATTGAAGAATTCGGTAATTACACTACAGCATAATGAATGATCCAAGTATCAAAATGAAAATTACTTCTTAGAAGGATCTGGCAGTCTTTGTGAACTGGTTTGACCGCCTGTAGCCTGGACATTTAATTGGGGAAAATGCTTCTTGAGACACAAAGCTTAAAGATGGAAAGCAACAACTTTTTCCATTTAAATTAACAGTACACCTTTGGGAGAAGAACAACTGAAGGACTTTTTGTGTTTGAGCACTTCAAGTTGCAAGCCATTGACTGCAGGCATAGAAATGGTACATTGATAGGTCATTATAATGGTTTCGAAGCCGGATGTTATTAGAAAATGAAATTATCTAGGACTAGGAAGATGAGGGCACAATCGTGCCTAACAGAAGTCAGTGCAGAACAATGTAAACTATTTTATATTCTGAGCAAATTTGCTTCTTAATATAGTCCACCTCAACATTTCATACCTGCATTTCTCTGGCAAAGACCATGCAGAGCTCATTCTGTAATTTCTTCAGGGAGGCTTCCATCTGCTGCGGTAAGGCAGAAAGAACCATCCGAATCTGCTGTAGCATATCTTGACACATTGCCTTGCTCAGTTGTTCAGACATAGACTTCAAGTTTCCATCAAAGCTCAACTTGACACTTTCTTGTTCCTTCGTCTAGCACAAAACCTCAGTAAGCTAACACATTTTTATTTGGCAGAGGAGAAAAAAAATAAAATTTGAGAGAAAACAGAAGTCACCATAAGCTGTAGAGAGCTGTCCATTGCAATCAATTTCTGCCGTAGGCCTTCCACTGGATTTGGAAATGAAAAAACAAAGATTATTCATATGAATCATGCCCGCAAGATTTTCTCTTATAATGAACTGCCACAATTAATTCGTTAAATTTGAAGCCTTCGTGTATTTTTGAGTCAATAATGGAAGCGATTCACTTAACAATTAAACTTGCAACGTAAAAACATACGATTATAAACTCTATTGAGCCACCACTTCAGTTTCTAGAATATTAAGGATTTCCGAGACTTACTCTCCAGAGACACTTCTTTTGTTCCTTTATTTACTTGCATTACATCACTTTGAACAGAATCCAATATCCTTCCAAACTTATTTAGTGAGGTTTCCATCATACCAAATCGGTGCTCTAGTTCTTCATTTATATGATCTGCTAAGACAGAGAACACAACATGATGTGAGAAAAATAGCTTTTGATGCAAGAATACATATTGATTCAACAGCTCGTCTTTGCTGACTGTAATTAATAAGCATTAAGCTCCTCTTTAAGACCATGAATTTAATTTCTCCAAACAAAAGCAAACTTACATTTATGATCTGTCGGAGAGGGATTCCACTTGCGCATAAGTTGGGAAGAAGATCTTGAGAGAGCCATCTGGCTCTCATCTCGCAAATTCCCAATTTGAGGCAAGCACAACGTCCTCTTCACAGAGTTATCTCTTTCTTGAGAACTCAACCTCTGCAACTGGTAAACAGACAAAAAGTTGGAATTGAAATGAAACAAACCAACCAATCATGTTCCGTCATAAATATGGTATATTACTGACATGGCTCAACCATCACACGAGACAAATAGTTCAACCACTTATGAGAGAAAAAATAATAAAACATCTGCTGCTTTGGATGAGCACTCTTCCAAATTGATCAATGGAAAAAAAAAACTGAAACAGTTCTTCGCTTAAGTCTAGAGATATAGTGTGATTCAGAAATTTTGGACTACTAGATTTATGTATTCATGATTTAAAACAAATCATAAAACCCAACAATTGAAGTAAATGCAAATCTCTCCATACAATCTTATACTTTACAAATTTCATTTTGGAATTCATACACTTCCATTAATACTAAAGAAGAGGGATTATAAACAAAGCAATTACGATAATCAACTCAGACTTATACGCTTGAAAACACAATCGAAAAGATTTCTTCATCTTGCCGACAGTTAAACAAAATTTGAGTCTCAACCTGATCATTGGTCAAAGTTTCATCGAGAGAGGAGTGAGATAGCTGAGAACACATTCCGTATTGAGAAGAAATCCCTTGCGAAAATGACTGCTGCGAGGCTTGAGACCGGACATTTGAGGGTCCTGCTGTTGCGCTGCTCAATCTCCTTCATATCATTTCATAAAGAAATCATTAAAGCACAGAAACACCCATTTTTAACTCTACTTCTCTAGTTTTAGGGCTTCTTTTGGCACCTCTCGATGATTTTTTCACTAATCGATCATAATTAATCACTAATAAAAAAAGTATCAAGCTCAATATTTCGCATTCAACATTTCAGAGACATCGAAACAGATATAAGATATATTCAAAATTCCAAAAGTAAACAATAAGTACAAAAACCTTATCTAAGATTCCAATACAAGGCATATAAAAAAATAGAATTCGAAAAATGAACAATAAACGAAATTAAAAATTGACCGATCACGTTTTCGCCAAAATCTCACATCAAATGAAATCTCCAGAGCCTATCGATCAGTTACTGAAAAAACTAATTGTGAAAATTAAGAGAAATAGAAAAGAAGAGAAGATTAAGGAAAAAGAAGGAGAAGATACCGTGAGTGAGGAGGAAGAACGGAGATGGAGCTGAGATCGCAAGCTTGGTTGATTTTAAACTTCATTTCCGTTTCTGAGAATCAGAAATTGAATTTCAACTGAAACCCTAGAATTTAAGGAGTAATTGATTATTGTGAGAGTGTGATTTTCAAAATTTGATTGTTGGGGAGAGGAGTATGTGTTGTGTGACAAATGTGGCGGGAATTTTTTTTTTTTTTTGATATGGTGGCGGGAATTTTGTTTTGTAGGTAGTTGCTCTTTCAATTACTGGGCTTGGGCTTTTATGGCTCATTGCTCTTTAACTTTAGAATAAGGGATAATTATAGGATTTTTTCAATAAAGAACATCAGAATTGTGCACATTCAATTTTATCCACCTTTTTTCTAAAACTACCCCACTTTTTAAAAAATAACCACCTCATGTAACTACCTTATGGGGATAATTCTGAAGAAAAATTAATAAATAAAGATATATTAGAATTTTTTTTACATCTTATGTACATATTCGAATTTTTTAGTCTTAAGATTGTATGACTGTAAAAATCCCTTAGAATAAAGGTCACCCAGCAATATCTTAAGGTCAATTTACACATCTATACACATTTAAAATACCACTTTCCACAATTAACATCTTTTAAAATAAATCCCAAAAATAACACCTAAAAATTTTTATTCCTTAAAATAACACCTTATATATACACCACTAAACACCCACAAACCCTAATTTTTCCCCCTTTCCAAAATCTGCCGCGTGAGAGGGGAGACGACTGTCGCGTGGGAGGGGAGGGGGAGGGGAGGACGGGGGGAGACGTTAACGAGAGAGGAGAGGAGGGGACGGGAGGAGGGGGAAGAGAGGACAGGGAGGAGGGCGGGGGAGGAGAGTTGACAAGGAGAGGACCGTCGGGGAGGGGGAGTAAGACGAGTGGCGGAGGAGGAGGGGGAGGAAAGGGAGGAGGGGGCGGAGGAGAGGGAGCAGCGGGGGGAGACAGTGACGAGGGAGGAGGGGAGGGGGAGGGGAGGGAGGAGGAGGGGAGAGAGAGAGAAGAGAGAGAAAAAACATAAAAAAAAGATAAAAATAGAAATTATGTATAAGTGGTATTTCTGGGAATCATTTTAAAACAATGGGATTAAAGAGACATCTTTCATTTGGGTGTTTAAAAAGGCAAATTGTAAGTTTAATGTGGTAGAGATGACCATTGTTCAATATCTTAATGGGTCAATGACATATATACCTATAATAACTTTTTTATTTGCATGTTTCATAAAAAAAATTACATGGTCAACTTTCACTTTGCACTACATACGTCATTTCACTAAACCTACATAGCAAATGTTCAACAACATTACAAGCCACCAACAACACCATAACTCACAAAAAAACACAACCTGCACTAGACAAAAGTTCAATATTTAGCCTCCTACATTCAGCCCACCAAAATGTCGAGAAACTCCATATGCCACCACCATAACCCAACCTACACCTCTTGCTTTCTCTTTACTTACCTTTAATCAATTCTTTCTTTTTTGTTTAAAGACAAAAGAAACAACCAAACAGATAATTACTAAG
>CANYCX013769416.1:0-21867 GCA_948193385.1 Breynia disticha f. nivosa
GGTCTTGCTCTTCCATCCCTGTAACTTCTGGCGGACTCGATCAACTAGGAACGCAAAATCTGATTTCCGTAATTTCCCATTCAGCAACTTGATACCAAGATATTTCCCCAGACTGGAAACCTTTTCAAAACCACTGAGCTACGTAATGAGATTGCCAATTGCTGGAGGAGTTCTCTTGCATAGGAACAATTTGGTTTTCTGGACGCTAACTTTAGCCCCTGATGCTTCACAAAAAATGCTGTAATCGGCTAGACATAACCTCCCACTGTCTTATAGAGCTTTCTCCAAAGAGTATCAGGTCATCCGCAAAAAACAAATGGGAGATATGGGGCCCAGTTTTCGTTTAATTTACATATCCATAACAAACTTAAGTCATGTTCAAACTAAATTCAACAAACAAAACTAAAGATATCCATGCAAAAGACAGAAAACCCATTGGAACTCTTACAACATCAACAGTTTGACTATCTAACACAATAATCTTCGAATTGGTTGCCCTCCGGCGGGAATTTCTGCTCGTATTTGCTCTGCAATTGAGTCTCTTAGTTATCTAAGCTTTGAAAACTTCATCACCCCTAGTTTTCCTGTCTAAATCCTTCATATGCTAGGGTTTTTTCGCGCACCCCGTAAGCTGAGAACAGCCATGGGAACTACTAGGAGGCCCTTCTTAAGGCCGTCTGGAGCTTGGAAACAGTTATAGGAATGGCCATGGTGCCCATTCTGGTGGCCGTTCTGGTTGTGAACAGTGAATGGAACGGCCAATTGGTCGTTATCCTAGTTGTTCAAAACTGTAGGTGTTGCAATTGTTCCCAGTTTTTGCTTCGTTTCGACCCACATTTTGCCTTTTCGACTCCAAAATCTATGAGTGACCTGAAGATATGAAAAATTATGAAAATTATGCAGATATCTTGCCGAAGTTAATCTAAAAACCAGAGAATGCCGTAAAAATATATATAAAATATATGCATAAAATGACATTTATCAAACATCACCACACTTAAGCCTTTGCTTGTCCTCAGGCAAATAATAAAAAAAAATTACTCAAAGAATAAGAAAATAAGCAAAAGTTTCTTTAGAAATGTAGTTCCTACGCTGTCTCAGATATAATCAAGAAGCATAAACTCAAAGACAATGCCTAACCAATAATGACCAAGACCTAAACACAAATATTTTGACTAAACAACCAATACAGAATTGCACTCAAAGACGATTTGTGTGTGTGTAAACCAATTCCAAGTAAGTTCCAACACTTATTAAAGAACTGTTGACAACTAATCTTACTTATACTGTAATGAAAATATGGCGCAATAAATCCCAACGAAAAGAATAAAGCAATTAAAGACAAAATTAGTTAGTAAGATTTTTTAACATTCGAGTGCATTTTACGCTACCTCTTGATTTTCCACTTACTCGATTGCTTCAAACTCATTTACTTCATAACATTCTTACTCGATTTCCTCCATCACGAGCTCTCTCTTTTTACGCGAAGACCACCCACTTTTGGTTGTTTTCCCCAGTTACTCAAGAAAGTCGTGGCAGAGGTGCTTTTCATACTCATATCTTAAATACCAGACAGAGGAGTAGAATCTAACTTTTTACCAGAATAAAATAAAATATTCAATCATAATTCAATTTTCTACTTGCACTTACGCTTTAATACCTTTGTTGCTTATGACGAGTTTATGTTCAACTGAGCAAGGGATATTTCAAAGCATAATAAAATCATACCTCAATATCATTACACATTGTTAGTAAATCTAAAAATTTTTTCGTTAGCCACAAATATTTACAAGACAGTAAGAGTAATGTTAATTGTAGACAGTTGTAAGATAAAAATCAGAACTCACCCAAAATTGATTTGGCGTGCATAAAATAGGGATACCACTAAGAATACAAAAATGCCACGCTATTTAAATCAAAAGATCACATATTTTTCTAAAGGTCATTACCAGTTATGCTTATGTAATCAAACCGATCCACTCGACTACATAACTCTTCACTGACCAGAAACTAAAAATTGCTAGACATCTAACTAACACAAAACATTTTTCATGATATGAACCCTCCATCACCACACTTTTAGAACAATACATTGTCCTCAATGTATATAAAAATTAAAGATGAAATAAAGGGTGAATAAAATTAAAAATGATAAAAACTTCCCTGAAGGTTACAGTGTGAGATGTTTCCAGAGGACTCTTAGTGTTGGAATCGTCGACGTAAAACGAAATAACTGAAGAAAAGAAAGGATAATAAATATGAATGGATACAATTCTTCAATACAAAGCATTCCTAAAAAGAAAAATACAAATAAAAAGGAAATAAAACAAAATAAAAATAACAATAATAGAAAAGAAAAGAAAAACAAAATGAAATAAAAGAACATAAAAGAAAATAAAATAAAAAAGAAAATGGAAAAGAAATCAAATCCTAAGTCACAGGCGTCATACATCTCCTAGCATGTCGTCGTCTGGCAAGTCATCGTTCCTCTGAGGCGGTGGAGGATAGTACGGCCGATACGGCTCATAGCATCGCTGGTGCTCTGGTGGAGGGATGTACGGAGTTGGCTGGATCTGGAAATGCTGTAAGAGCCTCCGCTCTGTGCTCCAGCGCTGATATGTGTGTCGATTGTGCCCACTACTCCTTGCGTATATTGAGCAGCCGCTACGCCATAGCAGCCTGCATCCGCTGCATATCAAACTGCCGATGATCCATAGAAATCTGCTATTGCTCCATAGTGGCTAAGGTAGTGCTGATCTGGTCAAATTGAAATGGCTGACTAGGTGATATGGCGATGGTGGGATTGGCACCTCAGGTGGTGCCTCAGCGGGCTACTCCCCCTCCTCTACTGGCTGCTCCATCTCTGGCTAAGGGTGCTCCTCCTCATCATCCATCATTAATCGGACCTGCCAGGTGCTATCAATCTGAACTCTCTCGACTAGCCTCATCTGCTGGAGCACTCCTAAGTCCAAGTACTCAGCGGGGGTCATCATAGTCATCTCCGATAGACACTGGAAGTGATGGATCCCATCCACTATCTTAGTAGCATAGTGCCCTGAATATATCCCATGTAGTACAGACAGAGTAGATCCTAAAAAGTGACATTGCCCGTGCTTTCCCTCCTCGAGAATAAGGCGGTGGAAATAACTCGATGAATATAGCACAAGGCGTGGGAATGAATCTGTGACGCCTTAGACTTACTCGGACTGAAATCTGTCCGACCTGTTAGAGCTCACTAATAGCCTACTATATCAACCTCAGTTGGAAACTCTAGGTGTAGCTCGGCGAACTCCTCAGTTTAAGCAAAATCCTCATCATATATACCCATCCAACAACCAAAGTTAGATAGGGTCATCCGGTGTACTGTGCCTCCAACCTAAAAACTGATACAGGGATAATCAGCGGCAACCTCCTCCAGCTTAGTGAAAGTGAAGGATTCTGAGAACTCTAAGGTAAGCTCTCGGTAGCGCGGGATTGTAAATCTCAAGGAAATCCTCCCATCCTATGACACTCGTCAACCTGATGTACTCCTCATAGAGCGCTAGATCCTGTAGGGTAGCCTCGTCTGGCAGTCTGATCGAAAAAATGGCTTGCCCATTAGGGCCTCGGGACGCCTCTAGAAGTGTGGCTCGTCAGACAACTGGAGCATCTAAGCACCTGCCTTATCAGCCTCTATATCCTTGGGGCATCTAAGGGTAGGTCTTCTATGTTGAGAAGAGTCTACACCTGACAAATGCAAGAAAGATTATAAAAGAAGAGATCGATAAAAGAAACAGCCAAACAACTATACATGACAACAATTTAGCTAGTTAACCCAGAAACTTAATAAAATAAGCACACATCCTCACTATAGCATAGTCAAATTATCAACTCAAAGCGAGAAAACAACAATATTCACTATTGACATCCTCTAACACAACTCAACATCATCAAATCTCATGAATTCATGAACTAAGAATGGAAATAATGCACAATAATCCTCTATTTCACACTTTTCCACTCAACCAATATCTAACAATTAACAGAAGAGTCTTTAGGGTAACAACAAATTATAGGGGAACGGTCATACATCAAGCATTGGTGTAAAACAAAGCTAGAATCAAGTTCAATACGTTCATCTAGAGAATCCTTAACCATCTTAATAACTCAATTTACCACCTAGCAACATAAATCTCAAGCAACGTTAAGGAAAAACCCTAGAGATTTTGACTAAGGTTGATTCCACCAACAAAAATCACAATAAATGAAGGACAACCATTCTCGAACATGTAAAGAAGCATCATTCAACATAAAGTACTCAAAAAAAAGTTAAATTTTCGAAACCCTAACTGTTCTATCGAGTAAATTCGTCAAATCAAGCATAAAATCAAGAGAGAAGTGAGAAGGAGAGAAATTAAGTTCAAACCTTGGTTTTGGCAAACAAATGAGTGGAAACGGTTTGAGAACAGACAAAATGAGAGAGGAACGAGTTGAGAGGTTTTTGGAAATGTTTTATAATGTTTCAAATTGAAGTTGCTGCACGATTTATAAAGAACCTACATTGCAAACGACCATTAGAAACGGCCACAAGCCGTTCCCAATTCCTGTTCCCAGTATAAAGAGAACGCGATTTTTCTTCGAGAATGGGTAATGGAACGGGTAATTACCCGTTTCAAACCCGTTATTATGGAAATGGCCAGGGAACAGGTATTACCCGTTCCAAAAATCGTTCCTTGGGAAACGACCAAAAGAACAGTTTGGATAACCGTTCTAAAAACCATTTCACATCAAATTGTGAAATCCAATTGCATGAAACGGCTTCTAAAATGGTCACAGTAACCTTTCTAAAGGCCGTCATCATCTGTTGAACTAATGCAGCAAACACTGCAATGACAAATGCGTACCTATTTTGAGTCTAAAAATGCGCCCTGCAACACAAAACACAAACAAACAAACAAAAATAAAAATAATAACAAAAAGAGAATGCTTCTAATCCTTGGGTTGCCTCCCAAGAAGCGCTTGTTTAATGTCCCAAGCTAGACGGTTACCTTAAAACTGAGCTGGGCTTTGGAGGAGCGATGTTGACATCTTTGTCGAGATCTGCAAGAACCTGTCCACGATAGAATTTAAGTCTGTGACCGTTTACCTTGAACATACCTTTTTCGGTGTGTGAAACCTCGACAGTTCCATAGGGAAAGTGTAACGCCCTCCATTTTATGTTTATTTTAAATCTAAATAAAATATTTTATAAAAATATGAAGAAATTTTTTACGATTTAATTTAATAGTAGTTGAGTGGAGGAAATGGAAATTTATGAATAATAAAAATTTTAGGGTGTTTAGATCACCGGGAAAAGTGAAAACCAAAGGGAAGGAAACCTAATAGTGCCAAGGGCAAAACCGTCCTCAAAAATTATTTTATATATACATCTCTCTAGCTCTCTCTCTTTACACCATCAAAATATTATCTCTCTTCCTCCTTACTTTCTCTCTCTAACTCGAAAAACCATAGAAGTGCTGTTCTTCGTGAAATCCTAGTGTCGGAAGGGTTCAGGACCGATCAAGGGTTGAGTTACGGTAAGAATCTCTTCCGTCATTTATTGGAATCCCGTTTTTCACCCTTAATCCTAGTTTTCAACCTTAACTCTATGTCGTTTAAGCTCCGATTTGAGTATAAAATGGCTCGTTGGAAAGCTTGGTATGTGTACTAACCGTCGATAACTGTTTTTGGTGTTTATAAATGTGTTAGGTGGCCAAAATCGAGGTTAGAACATAAGGGGCAAAAAGTGACGTGATTGGGTTTCTTAACCCTAAGTTCAATTTCGTGTTCTGTCGTTTAGGTAAGAATCTTCGAGCCCTATTGAGGTTAATTGAACCGTCAATTTGAATTATTGTTAGTTGAGGAGAGAGAAGGTGTATAAGATTGTAGAATTGGTGTAGGGTTTTTGTAGGAAAGGTGTTGGAAATGGCATTAAATGAAATTGTGAAAGGGTTAGATTCGTAAAACGTATTTAAGGAATGTGGTTGGTGAAGAGAGAAGAAAGAAATTAAATAAGGAGGTTAGAGTTATTAATAATAGGAAGGAAAACATGGAGAAATGATCAGCTAAACATATAAATATAAGATCATCGTTAAATTATTGCTTTTTATAGCATTGTGCTTAATTAATTGATATATATTATGAATTGTTCATTAGGAGGTCAAAATCCCGGAGAGGGGAGTTCCAGACCGGAGGCTTAGGCGTGTGCTGTAAGGTAAACAACACGAGCGCAACTTCTTTTGCTTGTACGTTTCTTGCATGTGAAATGTATGATTTGATTGGTTAAGTGTTATGCAATATGATGTTGTATATGTGGTTATTGAATAGATGATTATATGTTGGTATGTACTTGAATTGTTGGTGTGATGTAATATGAAAAGTGGATTGTTGTGGATTGGTGTGTTTGATGCGAGATGTTGTTAGGAAACTTGATTGAATGTTAAGTCTGGCTGGATCATGTGCTGATGGTTAATATAAATTTGTGAAGCTATGCTATAGTATGTGATAATGTTGTTGCTGCGATCCATACTTAATGATTCAGCATGGCATGGACATGCATGATTGTGCTATTTGATCATTCTCACATCATGAATGCATTTGGGGCTCATTAGGGAGCATATAATTAAAGTGAAAAAGGCTCTTGGGAGCATGAATTTGAGATGAGGCAGGGTTACCGGCTCTTAGGAGAGTAATTACAATAGTATATAAAACATATGTTACTGCAGCATAGTGGAAAACTTGTTTCACATTTTAGTGTTCGAGTGTGCCGGCCTATAGGGGCATTAAACAAGCCTATAATGGCATATAAATCTATGGTCCATAGTAACTGTAACCTATATTCCCGGTCGACGAGGCCCATTTGCAAACGTCATATGAAATGGCCAAGTAAGGGCCCTAATGAGAAAAATGAACTGGGGGTATGAGTGATCATACCAGATCATGCATTAGAAAACATGCATTCTCAATTCATCACGATTGCATATTTGTGGTTTGTTATGCATATATGACTTATTGATTTGGTATGGTATGGATTTATGGGATATGTTGAATGGTTTGTGAGTTGTTGACGATTAATTCATGATGCTAAATCGAGTGTGTAATGTTGTATCGGATTGTGATACATGTTTTTTAGGTAAAGTTGATTATGCTGGCAAAATTTGGATTGGAGTTGTATGAATTGATATGTGAAATGTTGTTTCTGAATTTTGGTGTTAATGATTGAATGATCAAATGCAAAGGTGCTGAAATTCTGGGTACAGGGGACCCGAACGGTTTCAGAAGCGGTTTGGTCAAACCGTTTCCCAAACCTTTTTGAAAAATTTTACATTCCAAATGACCCAAACAGTTTGTGGAACGGCCTGGTCAAACCGTTCCCCAACCTGTCCTGATTTTTGTACATTCCAGTGAAGCCAAACGGTTTGAAGAACGGTTTAGCCAAACTGTTCCTAAACCCGTTTCAATTTTTGCACAATCCAGAGGAGCCAAACGATTTGACGAATGGCCTAGCCAAACCGTTCCCCAAACCGTTCGGTTTTGAGGGCTGGACAGAATGACCAAACGGTTTGGAGAACGACCCAGCCAGACCATTCCCCAAACCGTTCAACACTATTTATCACACTAGAAATTTGGTTGTTTGAGGGTTTATTGAATCCAATTACTTGTGCGCGTGTTTGATTATTTAATTCTTTGTTGTGGAGATAAAAATAATTAAATATGGCCATACATTATGTCTAAACATACAACTGCATGAAAAGTTGTCTATTCTGGTAGCGTGATTTACTGAGTTGTCAAAAACTTATGTTGCGTTTTATGTTTGCCATATTTGACATTGGTAGGAATTGACCGTAGCTCAATGGAAGATAAATTTTGAACGCGAAGGTGGTACGTGCTGCTCCAGTTTAGGACTTACTGTGAGAGAATTCGAGGTGGGCGGTGCACTGTGTAGGAATATTGTATCTTGTATATGACAAAAACACACATAGTGCATTACTTGGATTTTGTCAGGTTTTGATTGAAATAGGATCCTTTCGGCTCTTTTTCTTTCCTAACCTGAACCATTTTGTAAACCTCATGTTGTATCGGGCCTAGGCCTTCGCCAACTTTTGTACATGTGTTGGTGAAATGAAATGTGCATATTTAGTAAAGATGTGTTTAATCTTATCCCTTCCATTCTTATTTCCTTTATGCTTTATTCAAATTAATTTATAACAAAAACTTGATTTCCAAATTCGAGTGTCACTTGACGGGAAGGGGAGAAAATACGTAAGTGATAGTCGAATTTGGGGGTCACAGAAAGACTTGTGTTACTCTAAATGGACCAGACCATCTTGTCTTCAGCTTCCTGGTAAAAAGTCTCAGAAACGTTGTCGCCTACGGTAAAGTTCTTCGTTAGATGCTTTTCATGATAACGCTTAGAGCGTTCCTTGTAAAGTTAACTATTCTCATATGCTTCCATCCTCCATTCCTCCAACTCATTCAACTGTAGTTTCCTGTGTTCAGCTACAACAGACAATCCAGATTGGCAGATCTTATAGCCCAATATGCTCTATGTTCTAGTTCAACTGGAAGATGACACACTTTGCCATAAATCAACCTAAATAGAGTAAAACCTGTGGTGTTTTATAGGCAGTGCGATAAGCCCATAAGGCATCTTCCAATGTAACTGACCAGTCTTTTTTGTGACGCTCTACTGACTTTTCTAAAATCCTCTTTAATTCCCCATTGGTCACCTTGACCTTAGCACTGATTTGTGGATGATATGCAGTGGATAATCTATGAGTAACACCATATTTGTACAAGAGTTTAGAAAACTTGTTGTAACAAAAATGTGTTCCTCTGTTGCTTATAATTGCCCGAGGTGCCCAAAAATGAGAAAACAAAGACTTTAAAAATTTAATAACAACTCTAGTGTCATTACTGGGTGCCTCAACCCAGTTTGAGACATAATCCACAATAACTAAAACATTTTTATTGCCATAAGAAGTAAGGAACGCACCCATAAAGTTGATTCCCCACACATCAAAAACTTCACACGCAACAACAACAGTCATTTCATCATGACGAGAAATATTACATGATCGCTGACAATTGTCACAGATAAAAACATATCTCTGCACGTCTTTGAATTGAGTGGGCTAGAAAAAACCTGCCTTAAGTACAAATAGAAACATACCTCTGCACGTCTTTGAATAGAGTGGGCTAGAAAAAACCTGCCTTGAGTACTTTCTGTGCTGTGTGGTTAGAGATGTAATGGCCACCAGTGGCTCCTAACTGGCAATGAGTCAGAATTTGCCAATATTATTTGGAAAAAACACATCGCCCGATAACCTGATCTACACAAACACGAAACAAAAATGGTTCCTTCCAGAGGTAGTATTTCAAATCAGAGAAGAATTTCTTCTTCTGCTGAAATGAGAGATCCTTGGGAAGAATGTTAGCTGCAAGGTAATTAGCAATATCAGCGAACCATGGAGTTTGAATCATTACCTCAGCTAGTGCGAATAAGTCCTCATCTGGAGAAGAATCATTTAACGGCATTTTTGCTTTGGGATCGTCAATAACCCATTCCAATCTAGACATGTGATTTGCCACTACATTTACTACTCCTTTTTTATCCCAGATTTCCAAATCAAATTCTTAGAGTAATAGAATCCACCTGATTAGCCTTGGCTTAATATCTGTCTTATTCAACAAATATCTGAAAGCAGAGTGATCAGTAAAAAAAATAACCTTAGAAAGTATGAGATAAGAGCAGAATTTATCAAAAGCAAAAATAACAGCTAATAGTTCTTTCTTTGTGGTAGTTTAATGAATCTTATTTTGATTAAGTGTCTTGCTAGCATAATAAATAGGTTGAAAATGTTTTCCATGTCGCTGTCCTAGAACAGCACCAATGGCAAAATCACTAGCATCACGCATCAGCTCAAACGGGAGACTCCAATCAGGCGATACTAAAATGGGAGCATGGATCAGTTTATTTTTTACTAACTCAAAAGCGGACAAACACTCTTCATTAAAATAAAAAACAGCATCCTTCTCGAGTAACTGTGTCATTGGTTGGGTTATTTTGGAAAAGTCTTTAATAAAACGTCTATAAAACCCGACATTTTTTAAGAAACTTCGAACTGATTTAATGGAAGTCGGGGGTGGTAGATTTTGAATGTTTCAATCTTAGCTCTATCTACCTCAATTCTTTGACCGGAGATCATATGTCATAGGACAATGCCAACGATGACCATAAAATGACACTTCTCCCAACTCAACACCAAATTGGTGTCCTCACAACGTTTCAAAACACGCTTTAGACATGTCATACACTGTTCAAATGAATCACCAAACATAGAGAAGTCATCCATAAATACCTCCATTATGTCTTCGATAGGATCGTTGAAGATAGCCATCATACATCTCTAGAAAGTAGGTGGTGCGTTACACAATCCAAACGACATTCTCCTAGACGCAAAGGTGTCATAGGGGCACGTGAATGTCGTCTTCTCCTGGTCTTTCAGCGCTATAGGGATCTGAAAGTAACAAGATAAACCATCAAGGAAACAATAAAAAGAATGATTGGCTAACCTTTTGAGCATTTGGTCGACGAATTGTAGCGAAAAATGGTCCTTCCTTGTGGCATAATTTATTCTGTGGTAGTCTATGCATACACGCCATCACGTGGCAGTTCGAGTTGGAATAAGGTCATTCTTCTCATTTATCACCACTGTCATTCCTCATTTTTTTGGACTACCTGTAACGGACTAACCCATGCACTGTCCAAGAATGGATAAATAGGACCTGCATCTACCATTTTAATTACCTCGACGCGCACCACTTCTTTCATCTTTAGGTTTAGTCGGCGTTGTGGTTCGACGACTGGCTTGAACTCATCCTCCATGATGATTTTGTGCGTGCAAAAAGAGGGATCAATTCCTCTTATATCTAATATCTTCCAAGCCAAAGCCCTATTGTGTTCTCGGAGTACTATCAGTAACTGCTCCTTTTGTTCATCCTATAAAATAGCTGAAATAATTACCGAAAGTTTATTATCTGGTGTTAAAAAGGCATACTCCAAGTGATCTGGTAATGTCTTTAGTTCAAAAACTGGAAGGTACTCAAGTGAAGTCTTTAATCTCTGCTTGTTATACCGATGAAGCCCCTCAAATTTCTGTTTGCGTTCGCCAAATTCTGAGGCTTCAAGATGTGTAATCTACTCAAAAACTTGAAGGGCACCCTGTTTTGTAGTTTGACCGTGCACCAAGCAATGCTCCAGTGGATCTGTATAGATAAATTCCTGTAAACAAGTAAACAAAGGCGAATGAGAGGAACTAACAAAATAGAACTGGTCATCCTGACTGATAGAGTGACGAAAGGATTTTGAAATTAGAAAAGTTACTTTCTCCTCACTAACTCTCAAAACCAACTTACCATATAGATCTGTTAGGTTGCATAGAGGTAAGATTGAAGATGTTTTGGTGCAAGTAGTTAAATTTATATTTCCTGTTGATTTCATTATATTGGATATGGATGAAGATGTTGAGGTACCACCGATTGTAAACTCATCCTAGTAGGCAATGGTTCACGTAGGCCTAATTGCTTAAACATCTTACATGGCATCAGATTAATACTAGCTCCTATGTTAGCTAAAGCCTTCTCACACACTAGACTACTAAAAGAGCAAGGAATAGTAAAACTCCCTAAATCCTATAGCTTTTAAGGTAGTTTATTCTGAAAGATTGCAGAACACTCCTCACTCAGAGAGACAGTGGATATTTCTTCTAGTTTGCGCTTGTTAGAGAGCAATTCCTTCAGAAACCTCGTGTACTTGGGCATCTGTGACAAAACGTCCACAAAAGGAATGTTAATATGTAATTGTTTAAAAATGTCGAGAAATTTAACAAATTGTACATCTGTATGGTCTTTGTTCAACCTAACCGGATATGAAATTCTTGGCTTGTACTCTGGTACTGGCTCTTTAACGTTGGTTTATGGTGGCTGATGAGTCTTTTCCTTCTCTTCATCAAGTGGAATGGTCTCAGTGGATACCTGCACAGATGTGTTAGAAGACGTATTTTTAATAGTATCAGGTACCTTAGGAAGTTCTTGACCGCTCCGGAGTGTAATTGCCTAAACTCCCTAGGATTAATCTCTGTATTGCTTGGCAGGGTGCCTGGTTGTCTTTTAGAGATTACCTTTGCCAATTGTCCCACTTGTTTCTCCAAATTATGGATGGGAGCTTTAGTGTTTCGAGTAGATGTCTAAGGAGCCTATTGTTATCGATTCTATTAAGATTGGAAACCTGGAGATTGATTTTGCCGCATTCCTCCCCATGAAAAATTTGGATGGTTTTGCCATCCCGAATTGTAACACTGATTGTAGGGGTTATTTTGTTGATGTTGGGTTTTTGCCCTAAAAATTTGTGGACTCCATTGCATTCCTGTGCATCCTGGTTATCCTCGTGTGTAGCTATCTACAAAACATGGTTAGTAGAACCAGAATAAGGAATTGAAATGCTATCAATTTTCTTACTTAATGCCTCAACTTGCACAGCCAAAGTAGTGACTGCATCCACATCATATAACCCTGGTTGCTTTGGTGGTCTAGCTCTGGTAGCTCCCCATTGGTAATTATTCATTGTCATTTGCTCAATGAGTTCCTAAGCTGCCCCTGAAGTCTTACTGTTCAATGTTCCACCAACTGCTATATCAATAGATTGTCTAGTTCCTTGGTTAAAAACACTATAAAAAGTCTAAACCTGCATCCAAGTGGGAAAACCATGGGTGGGCATCTTCGTAATAAATCCTTGAATCTTTCCCAAGTGTCATAGAAGGTATCAGACTCCATTTGAGCATAAGAAGATCTGTCATTCCTTAGCTTGGCTGTCTTGGCAAAAGGAAAATATTTAGCCAAGAACCATTCAGTCAACACATCCCAAGTATCTATGGATCGTCGTGGCAAAGAGTTGAGCCACTATTGTGCACGTTCCCTTAAAGAGAAGACGAACAATCTTAACCTGATGGCATCATCTGAAACTCCATTAATTTTGAAGGTGTCATAGATTTCCAGGAAATTTGAAAGGTGGGCATTGGGATCCTCATCCTGTAAACCATCAAACTGCACATATGGTTTAACCATCTGAATGACATTCGGTTTAATCTCAAAGTTGTTAGCCGCCACTGTCAATCGGACTATGCTAGATGCAGTCCGTGTCATATTCGGTCGAGCATAGTCAAACATTGTCCTTGGATTCTGATCGCCCATGGCTTGAGTTATTGAATGCTTCGAATCCAAATCGCTCTCGCTTTTGAGATCAATTGTGGCTTCTCTCAATAACTGTTCATGACGTTGAAGGAGAATTGTGCGTTCAATTTCAGGATCTATTTTTACAAGGTTGGAGTTGTCACTCCTGGTCATAAGCTAGCTATAAAACTACCTACAATAACACAAACAGAAACAAAAAGCAAGCGTAAAATCCAGTGAAAGAAAAAGAAATAACACAAAAAGAAACAAAAACAAAAACAAATTCAAATGTTTAGAGTATTAATTAGATTGAATTCCTAATATTGAACCGTCCCCAGCAACGATGCCAAAAACTTGATGCGAATTCTGCGAACACTACTACCACAGTCTGCTAGGCAAGTATACATATCGAACAGTAATTTAGCTACACAGTATCATATGTCGATCCCTCAAGGACAGTCAAGTACTACTATTATCAATCTAAACTATTATCTAACCGGAATAATATCGAGTTGTAAAATTAATTAATTATTACTAATAAAACTAAGTTAAGAAATTAACAGCAAGAAAACAATAACAATGCAAAAAAATTAGATTAATTCAAATGGAGAAAAATGGATGGCTAGACTCAACTCCTCTTATGATTTCATAATTCTATAACTCAATTAATTTGGGAATTAATGAAAATTGACCCACAAGAATGTCTATTCATTGCTAAAGTATCTCTCGATTAGATTAACAACTAAGACCAAGTTGATTAGCCAAAATCTCTTTTAGACTAAAACCCCTAACCATTAAGTTTTATACATTCCTCTATTAGCACTACAACAATACGGAGGAGTTCTATAATTCTATCTCTAGAATCACAGGAAACTCCTTTCAATTATGGGAGACCTAATTTGCAAGATGATTTCTTAACCTATTCATGTAAAGTCACAGAAAATATTCAATACCACAATTGAATCTCAATAAAATTCATTAAAACCATAAATAAATCAAGTCATAAGTCGCAATTCATCATAAGATTCGTCTAATCTAGATATCCATAACAAACTTATCTCATGTTCAAACTAAACTCAACAAACAAAACCCATTGAGTCTTACAAGATCAGCAGTTCGACTATCTAACAAAGGAATCTTCAAATTGGTTATCCTCTGACGTGAATTTTTGCTCCTATTTTTATCTGCAATTGAGTCTCTTGATCACCTAAGCTCTGAAAACTGCGTCACCCCTAGTTTTCCTCTTAAAGTCCTTTATATACTAGGGTTTTTTTTCACACCCCGTAAGTTGAGAGCGGCCATGAGAACGGCTAGGAGGCCGTTCTTAAGGTCGTTTGGAGCCTCAGCGTTGGAAACGATTATAGGAACGGCCATGATGCCTGTTCTGGTTGTGAACAGTGAATGGAACGGCCAATTGGTCGTTCTGCTGGTTGTTCAGAACTGCAGGTGTTGCATTTCTTCTCAGTTTTTGCTCTGTTTCAATCCGCATTTTGCCTTTTCTGCTCCAAAATCCGTGAGTGACCTGAAGATATGAAACATTAAGAAAATTATGTAGATATCTTACCGAAGTTAATATAAAAACCAGAGAAATGCCCTAAAAAATATATAAAATATATGTATAAAACGACATTTATCAAGCTGCACCCAAATCATGCTGAGACAAGGTCGAGTCATGCTCGGCTCAAGCCGAAAAAATGTTGAGTCTCATTTGGATCATGGTAAAACGCAGCTGATTTAAGCTCAAATCACGCCAAGTTGCAGTCAGTCATGTTCCAATCATGCTGAGATGGGTCGAGTCAAGCCGAGATGAGGTCAAGTTATGCAAAGACAAAGTCGAGTCAAGCCGAGATACAGATGAGTAACGCCGAGACAGTGTCGAGACGGGTCGAGTCACGTCGAGATTCAGTCGACTCACACTCAGATCCTTCCAAGAAGCGGTCGAGTCTCACTTGAATCTTAGTAAGAAGCGGTCGAGTCATCCTTGGATGGCATTGAGACGAGGTCGAGTAATGCCAAGACAAGGTCGAATCACATAGAGATACAGTGGGATCACATTGAGATGCGGTCAATTACAACGTGATAGGTCGAGTCTCATCGAGAATCATTCAAATCACGTCGAGAAACAGTCGAGTCAAATTGAGATGGGATGAATCACGCTGAAACACGATCTAGTCATGTTGAGAAAGCATAGAGTCACGCTCAGATCCTGCCAAGATGCATTTGAGTCTCGCTCAAATCATGCCGAGATGAGGTGGATTCATGTTTTGATCTCGTCAAGACGTGGTCAACTCACACCTCGAAGGAATGACTCTCGCAGAGACGGGTCTAGCCATGCTGAGATGCGATTAAGTCACGTCGAGACATAGTTAGGTCACAACAAAATAGGGTCAAGTAACAAAGACAAGAGATTGAGTCATGCCGAGATACGGTAGAGTCACGCTTGGATCATGCAGAGATGTGGTCGAGTCACACTTGGATCATGCTGAGACGTAGTCGAGTCACAATGACACAGTGTCGAGTCATGGTGAGACAAGATCAAGTCACGCCAAGAGGTAGTTGAGTCATAATGAGGCGGGTTCGAGTCAAACCTAGATAAGGTTGAGTCATGCAGAGATGCGGTCTAGTCAAGCTCGAATCACACCAAAACGTAGTCGAGTAATGCTCCGATGACGCCAAGACGTGGTCAAGTCATTATCGGATCACGATGAGATGCGGTGGAAACCGTTGAGATGAGGTCGAGATGCGTTAAGACACGATTGAGTCACATCGAGACACGATCAAATCATGCTGAGACGAGGTTGATTCATCTTGAGACTGGTTTGAGTCAAGGCAAGTCGAGGTTGAGTCTTCCTTATATGTGGCAGAATCATGCTCTAATCACGTAGAGACGCGATTGAGGGACACTCGAATCACGTCAAGATACGATCGAATCACGCGAAAAAATGGTCAAGACACACGGAGAGGCAGTAGACTCAAGCCGAGATGAAGTCAACCATGGGCGAGATGCGGTGGAGTCACGCCAAGATGAGGTTGAGACATGCTGAAACGACATAGTTTCACGCCAATGCAAGATCGAGTCAAATAGAGATGCGGTCAACTACGTGGTCGAGTCGCTTATAGGAGGTCGAGTGATACTCGATCACATTGAGACGAGGTCGATTCACACTTGGATTACACTGAGATGCAATCTAGTGAATCTCAGATCATGCCAAGACGTGGTGGAGTTAATCACAAATCACGTCGAGATAAAGTCGAGCGAAGCCGAGATCACGCCGAGACACGGTCGAGTCACACTAGATCACATCTAGATGCGGTCTAATCATGTCGAGACCGGTTTTGTCATGGTTATATGGGGTTGATTCACTCTAAGACGGGGTCAAGTCAAACTGAGTCGAGACGGGTTTTGTCATGGTCATATGGGGTTGATTCACTCTGAGACGATTCAAACTGATACGAGATCAAATTAAGCTCGAATCAAGCCTAGATGCGGTTGTCACGCTGATAGAAGTTCGAGTCATGACATATAGAAGTTCGCGATATAGTTGAGTAGCACTTGGCTGATGCTGAAGACTGATCGAGTCACGCTTGAATCACTCCAAGATGTTGTCATGTCACATACCCATCACTACGAGATACGGTCGAGTCTTGCTCATATCATGCAGTGATTGGGTCGAGTCATGCAGAGTCATGGTTGAGTCATACCAAGACGGGGTCGAGACATGTTGAGACGTGCTTGAGTCACATAAAGACACCATCGAAGAACGTTGCCACGCAGTTGAGCCACACCGAGACGAGAAAGAGTCATGCTGAAATGGGGGCTAGTTGTGTGATTCTAAGATGAGTCAAGCCAAGATGTGGTCAAGTAATGTTGAGACGCAGCCGAGTCACGCTCAAATCACCACAAGATGTGGTTTAGTCTCGCATGGATAATGATGAGAAGTGGTCGAGTCACGTTCGAATCTCGCCAAGCCGCCGATTGAGTCACCTCATGACTAGGTCAAGTTATGCCATGAAAATGTCAAGTCATGCCATGAAAATGTCAAGTCATGCTGAGATGCGGTCGAGTCACGCTGATATGGTGTCTAGTCACGCCAATATATGGTTGAGTCACGCCGGTTGAGTCATTCTTAGATCACACTATGAAGCAGCCGAGTCATGCTCAAATTGTAACATTCTCATGCTAAAACCCTAATGTTAATTAACATAATTAAAATGATTAATATGATTAGACGATAATTAGACGATTTAATAAAGAAAATAGGTAAAACGTAAATTAAAAAAAATATTCAACAAGTTAAGACTCATATGAATTAAGGATTAGAGAAAAGGAAGTTGGACGTAAAATAAGCAAGGAACTGGACGAACAACACAGAGGGCATGTTGTCAACATGTGGGGCATGTTGAGGCATGTTGTATGGAAATTCAACACTATAATGCTGAAAAAGCAACACGAAAAAGCTATTAAAGAAGGGCACGGTCGTGCCAAGATTGGTACGGGGTATGCCGAGGTGATAAATGTCCTAAAACAATAAAAAACTGAGCATCAAGTGGAAAATGAACTTTGGCATAGGGCATACTGGCATGGAACCGTTGTGCTGATGCCATAACATGTATATAAGCTGCATTCAAGCTCAAACAGAGGAAAAAAATATAAGAAAAACCAGAGATAGCGAGAGAGTCTAAGAAAGAGAGAAAGAGAGAAAATGAGGCAGAAAACTAGTTCTATATATCAAATTGATCGTGGAATTGAGTTGGGAATATCCAGTGTAATTGAAACAAAAAAATTTAGAGAAAATGGTAATCATTTATGAAGTTTTCTTGTATGAGAAATATAGAAAAGTTAGTTTAGAGTAACAATTGATAGAGAATATTGAGATCGGAAGTAAATAGAATGGAAATAGAAGCATGCATAGTGAATTATTGTGGTATTGTATATTTTTTATAGGACGATAAGCTAGACGGTCAGAGCTGGACCAGAGTACACAGAGGTCCGAGTACTTCTGATAGTAGGTGAGTAATCTACTCACTTTAAATATCGGTTATATGGTTTATTATTACAAATATTTGAGAATGAATACCGTATAAGTGAATATGGATAGATATGATCGTAATTGACGGAAAGAAATTGAATAGTATACAAATATGAAAATATGAAAATGGAAAGTGAACAAGTACAGGATATGAAAATATAAAAATAAAAAGTGAACAGGTACAAAATATGAAAAGTGAACATGTACGTGAATGTTGTATATGTATGATCTATATATATGTGATATACATACAATGGTTACAGGATCACAGCATCGGCTGTACAAATTATCAGCATTGATCACAGCTTTGGCTGTACAGGACCATAGCTTTGACTATACAGGTTGACAACTTTGTTTGGACAGGACTATATGTTTTTATATGAATGATACCGTTACAGGATATGATCATGATTGTTAATGAAATGATTGAAAGTGACAGGAAAATGTTATGAGATATTGGTTTACATATGATAATTGAATTAAAGGATTACTCACTGAGCCTGCAACTCACCAACTTCAATTTTTGTTTCAAGATCCCGTAATGAGTTCAGATAAACGTACAAATTATTCATGTGCATCGACTGCTACTCCCATATCATTTTCTCTCTCTTTGTCAGAGCTGAGACTATGTGAATAGATAGATACAAATGTTTGGTTGTTGACTTGTAGTTATAAATATATGATTTGATTTTTGCATATGATTGATTTGATTGGTGAGGTGTATGTTGATATAAATAGTTTGATATTGCCTGAGAACCTTAATAGCATATATTGCTTACATAATTTTGATTGGTTGGCTATCTAATAGGTTTCAACTGTGACGCACAAGTTCTACTTAAGTGTATGAACTTTGTGTTTTACAGAATAGAGGGCATATGTGTTGACTAAAACGATCTATATTTTAACTAGTTTATGATTAAGCTGTAATCAAAAAATACTAATAAATGATATGATGAAATAAATATGAATACAAAGTTGTTTATTAAACATGAAAATACGTATAGAAGAAAAAGGTTTAAATTGATATGTATACTTAAATGTATAATAACAGTGATTATAAGATAATTAGAATAGGATGTTTCACAGATAATATGAAAATGTAGTCGAGTAATATTGAGAAACGGTCAAGTGACACTAAGACGGGGCTAAGTCATGCTGAGAAACAATTAAGTCACGCTCGAATCACAACAAGAAGCATTTGATTCACATTTGGACGAGGCTGAGTCACCTAGAGACGTGATACAAGTACATCGAGATGGGTGAAGTCACGTGGAGACACAGTTAAGACGCAGTAAAGTCTTACCGAGACGGGGTCAATTCGTGCCAAGAAGTGGTCGAGTAATAATTGAATAGCACTGAGTCGTGTTTGAGTCACAAAGAAATGGGGAGAAGTCATGCCAAGATGTAGTCAAGTCACGTCGAGACACTGTCGAGTCTAGTCGAGATGCAGTCAAGTCACGCTAAGATGGGGTCGAGTTACACAGAGACAGGGTAGAGTCACACAAAGAAGGTGTAAAGACACTTCAAGATGCAGCTAAGTATCATTCGAAGCACGACATGACATGGTCCTATCATGTTGAAATCACGCTGAGATGCAGTCATGTCACACTGAGGCGAGGTCGAGTCACGTAGAGACTTGATCGAGTCTCACTGCGACAGGGTCGTGGATGTGGCAGAGTCACGCTGAGATGGGGTCGAGTCTTCTTGAGACGAGATTGAGTCATTCAGAGAAGCAGTCGAGTCACGGTAAGATGGGGTCAAGTCACGGTAAGATGGGGTCAAGTCACGTCATGAAATAGCCAAGATATAGTTGATTCACTCTTATATGGGTGGATTAATGCTGAGACGGGATCGATTCACGCTCAAAACACATTGAGATTTGGTTGAGTCACGCTCGTCTCACGCCAAAAAGCATTCGAGTCACCCTCATATCACAAGGAGATGCGGTCAAGTCATGCCTCGTTGGGGTCGAGTCACGCTGAGACGGGAAGAGCCATGCCTAGACACGATTGAGTCATGCTCGAATCAAGGACAGAAGAGGTCAAGTCATGCTCGAATAATGTCAAGATGTAGTAAAGTCACTCTAAGCAGGGGTCGAGTCACACAAAGACGCAGTCGAGTTACACTTGGATCATTTGGAGACACAATTCAGTCACGTCGAGAAAGGGTTGAGTCACACTGAGAGGGGTCAAGTCTCACTGTGATGCAGTCGACTCAAACACAGATCATGTAGGGATGCAATCGAGTCATGCTCATATCACAACAAGACAAGTTCGAGTCACACCGAGACACAGTTGAGTCATGCTCAAATCATGCCGAGACGCAGTCGAGTCATGCTCAAATTATGCCGAGACACAGTCGAGTCAAAATCAAATCACACTAAGTCTTAGTTGAGTCAAGCTCAGATCACGCCAAGATGCGATAGAGTCAAGCTTGGATCACTCTGAGAGTCAGTCTCAGATACTGTCAAGATACGATCGACCCATGCTATGATCCCGTTTAGATGCAGTTGAGGCATGTTTAGATCCTGCCGAGAAGCAGTGGAGTCTTCTTCAGATCATGCAGAGCTGCGGTCGAGTCAAACTTTATCACACTAAGACGCGTTCCAGTAACGTTCAGATTGCCTTGAGAAGGGGTCGAGTCACGCAGAGACAAGGTTGGTCATGTTGAGATGAGATTGAGTCACGAAGAGACACGGTCGAGTCATACCTTGACGAGGTCAAGTCACGGTGAGATGGGTGTAATCACACTCGGATCACGTAAGGATGCAATAGAGTCACACTCAGATCACGCTGGGTATTGGTCGATTCATGGTTAGAGGACACCGATAGGTGGTCGAATTAAACTTCGACCTTGTTGACAAGAGCTCGAGTTAAGCTCGGATCATGCTGAGATGCGATCAAGTCACACTAGGATGAAGTGTGCGATCGAATCACAGCAAGACGAGGTCGGGCCATGCCAGCCATGCTAAGATGCAGTTGAGTCATGTTATGACCACGTCGAGACACAGTCGAGTCATACCGTGACTGTGGAAATCAAATTTAAAATCCATTTTACCTGATAAACAATATAATAAAGAAATGACAATGAAATCTGAAATTAAAAACAAGGAGTGGGAAAATATATACATTGTAACGCCCTCAATTTTAAGGATTTTTAGGAATTTCTGAATTATATCATAATTCTACAAATAAATTTTTCGCGAATTATAATTAATTATTAAATGATGGAAATGTGAAAAATGTGTTAAGAATTAAAAATGGAAATGTAAAGTCGATTGGGAGAGAGAAAATCGAAAAAGAAGACAAGTGTGTAGCGCCAAGGGTAAAATCGTCTTTTCCGAGCAAATGTTTATATAAGAGGTGCCTATCTCTCTCTTCTCACACTCCATTCACGTTTTCTCCTTTCAAATTCTGATCCGGGTTTTGAAAACCTTAGCTAAACCTTAACCTCATCGAATCTTGGTGATTAGGAGGTGTAAGATCGGATTGAGAGCTTATCTTGGTGAGTTTTCTTCAACCTAATTTCATGAATCACATTTTTGAGCATGATCATTCTTTGGAATGCGATAATTCATTGTTCTGAGGTC